>JASDQU010367925.1:0-11478 GCA_032191745.1 Picea mariana
TTTATGAAAACCACAGCAAGGATTAATACACACGCACACACCTGCCCAAAGGGTTGGATCCAATGATGAGGAAAAATGATTTTTTTCATTAGTGGTCAAGTTCAATTTTAGTGAGAGCTTTTCCTAAATCAATGGGGTCAACTTGAGGTAGTGTTCAAACCTATGGTTGCACCCAAATAGATTATATTAAATGATCTAGTGACCTATGCACACACAAGTGGATCAAATCCCACCCCTCCAATGGGTTCAAATGGACTATTTCAAGGTGAGGGGTGGAGTTTGTTGGGAAGTCTTTGGTTCTAGTTGGTTTGAACAAGGAGGTGGAATTAGTATGGAGGTCTCTGGTTCTAGTTAGTTCAAAATCACTATTTCAAGGTGGAGGTGGAGTTAGTTGTGAGGTCCCCAGTTCAAGTTCGGCTGAGTCCCGCAGAGTTTTACTAGCCTCTATTGTCACTTGCAGTTGAGTTGTCATCCATCTACTAGCCTAGATCCATATATTTTAAATGTTGAGAGATTTAAATATCAATTTATTTTTATCCCTCTTGGTGCTTAATAGATCTGGAGTTAAAAAGGATCTATGCTAGCATTAAAGGATATCCAATGTGGGTGCATGTTCTAAAATTTGACTCTATTATGTCATCTTGTTAAAGATATGAGTTAGATGAAAGAAACATCAAATATAATATCTTACATTTTCATTTTTCTGAGAATTTAAATATCAATTAGCAATCAAAACATTCCATGGTACAATATCTCATTGAGGCATTCTTTCAAACAATTTGTGGGAAGAGTTTACATTCTCACATGTAATGTAACCAACAATGACTACAATTCATGCGACAACTTTTCATTGACGTGTTCTTTCATATAGTTTGCAGGAAATGTTAGCATTCCCACTCTTTTCATACATTCTACAAAACCAATTCCCACCTAGCTTACAATGAACACCAATTAAAAAAAAACAACTTATCGTAAATTTTCTAACCACACAAAAAATATGTGAATTGCTTACCAAATAAGAGCAACAATGGGGGAGTTGCATGGATCCCCTCCTTAGGCTACACCTTTCTCTTTAAAATGGAGATGGAATCAATAGATTTCACCTATAGAATGATGGTTTACCCCGCCAGGGACTTCATAAAGATTTGAAACTATCTATCAAGCCAAAACCCTGTTCAAATATTTCATCAAATATGTTGCAAATAGGGATTTTGTCGATCCAAAACCCTATTTAGGTATTTCGTAAAACATGCTACAAACGCTGAAGATGAAATTTGTTGTGCCAAATACACAATAGATTCTCCTACTCCAAAACCCCTCACGTTGATTGTTGTGTTAACATTCTTGGTCATTCATAATCATTCCATGTCATCAACATTGTTTTAGTTCTTGTAAATCATCGGTAGGAAGTGGTATCGATCGAGGGGTTCTTAAATATCTTTGTCACTCTCATTTTAAACAGCCATTGCATCCTTCTGAAAAACACTTGGCAGCTCTACAGTCCTTATCAACAATTCAACAGGAATCAATATCTTGTCTGCGACGATTCAAGATCCTTTCAGCATGTTGCCTTGTCAAGGGAATCTCCCTATTCGAGCATCGGTTCTTCAGACTCGATGCTAAAAAAATAGAGGCAAAGATTTTAAAACATATGAGGACCTGCTCCTTGCATGCATATTCTAGTATTACATTGAACATCTATGTTAGGAGATGCTAGGTGCAATGACGAGATTCACCAATCCATATGGAAAACTCCCTACTACCTCGTTCTACATCAATTCTTAACAACCAGGAAATACCATAGCAGGTATTTTGATCGAAAACTTTGGGAGCATATGAGATGCGGTCGATAAAGTTATGTTACCAACTTCCTTCTCTTGATCACAAGTTCAGGAATGACAAAATCCACACGCTGTTGCATTAATTTCCTACCAAAAAGATGCACAAAACCTTAGACGTTAAGGAATTGTTAGCCAATAATCTTTGGGGTCTGATACCTTTCAACCTAGCTTCTCTATGATTACATCAGTGAGTAGGTGGAAATGTGGGGAAATTATTTAATAGGACTCGAACATCGGCTTCCTCAAAACAATGAATTTTGTGCAACCCCAACTAAAGCTCACTGGAAATGTGGGAAAATTATTTAACATGACTTAGAAATCGTCAAGCAATGAATTTCGAGTAACCCCAACTCATACTATGCCAGAAGCCATTCATTTTTTTCCAATTGCTCAATTGTCAAAAAAAAGAAATTACCTATAAAATTTATTTTGGTGGGAATTATTTGTCCAATTGCCATTGTTGAGTTTAATCTATATAATGTTTTGGGTGGTTTAAAGAGGCAACTATATTTTGGTGGGAATTATTTGTCCAATTGTCATTTTTGAGTTTAATCTATATAATTTTTTTAGGTGGTTTAAAGGGGCAACGTTGATCCTTTTCCAATTATTGTTCATCTTTAATTTCAATTATCAATCTTCCAACAACCTCCGTCAACAAGATATTGTTAACCCACCTATGTTAGAATGTCTCATTACTATTTTTATAACTACATGCCTCTAGTCTAGTATATGAAAAACCTTGCATTATTGTTTCCATATAGATCTTGACTCATGTTCACAATCACCCAGGAAATCCATTAGATTGAAATGCATGTCATTGAGACTAAGATTAGTATTTCTCTTAAATGACTAAGAGCTTATATTTCTTAAAGGAAAAAATATAGGGTAATGCCCCAAGACTGAGAGTCATCTAGCAAAAATGGAAGTCTACCCCATTATAGACCACCGACGAGTTATTTAGGTTGGACATGTTTTTTCGATGGATTATATTGGGCTCTCTAAAGGTTTTCTTAAAGGTTGGAATGAAATTATAAAACTTCTTAATTCCTTTTATTTCAATTATGGTTTGGGTACAGAGTTTAAGGATAAAGAGTTAGGGTTCTCATTGGTTATTTTGAATCTTTATGGTCCCTATGAGAGTAAACTATGCTACCTGGAATTCTTGTTTCAATCGCAGATTTTTAATTAAAAATTCTATCATTTTGGGTGGTGATCTCAATTTCACATTACATTTCTCGAAGGTTTGGGGTGATTCTTGTCGAGTGGACCCTTAAATGGCAAGTTTCTTCCTTTAGTAGTTGGAGATGACAAGTATGGTTAATGTAGAGCCAGTAGAGGTCTAGCCAACATTGACTAATAACCAAGGGGGATGGGGATGGTATTGATAAGAGATTAGACCATTTCCTTGTTCATGAAGATCTTTTGTTGCAGGTTCATTAGGTGAGGTCTTGAGTTTTAGGGTGTATGTTTTCTGATCATCTTCTCGATTATGTTGTAGTTGGGCCATCCAATGAAGAAACTTGGAGCCTCGTTCAAGTATAATCCCAGGTGGAGTGTAGAAGAGAACTTTTGTGATTTGGTTAAGTCTTCTTGGACTAGCTTTGATCAATAAAGTGGTTTGTCTCCTAATGAGGAGTTTATAAAATCCCTAAGGGTGGTCAAGGAAAAAGTGTCAGCTTGGGCTTCTAAAAGGTTTCATGACTAAGATAAACTATTATTGGATATAGAGGAAGAGATGGTGTTACTGTCGAGTGGAAATGAAGGGCTTGTAAGTAAGGAGAGTCTACAGTGAATGAAAGGGGTTTCAAAGAATGTCTCTCAGTTGAGGGATATGTTCAACAAATGGACCATGATAGAAGAGGAAAGATCTATCTTGTTGATGTTCAATATATTTTGTTCATGTGTAGCATAAACCTTTGTTATGTCCTGCATCCTTTAGGTTATGGAATGCTCTTCTTGATCAAACCCCTCTTCAAGATCAACTAGGAATCTGCCTAAGATAAATAAAAAGTAAATATCAACCCTCTACATGTTAGTTGTATCTTCTCATGATAGCATTAAACTAGATCACAATCTATATCTTGTCATGTTGGAATGGGGGATATGATGACCCTATTTTCTATTCTGGAACAACATCAATCTCATGCAAAACAGGCCCCGAAAATGTGCCTCTCAAATCTCTAGTTAAATGTGTCAAAAAAATCATTTCCTTCATACAGCCAATAGCTCCAAAGGAAAACATTATGATAATGGACAAACTATACTATAGGGAAGTGCTTATGTAAAACTTTATACTCATAAAAATGATGGAATCTATCATTGAATACCAATGTGTTGAAATTATGCCTTGGGCATGTGTTTGTGTTCCTCCTTTTCCTTACAACATCAAAACTTGCATAGTCCTCCTTTATGCATATTAGATACCCATAGGGGATTCTTGAGCTTGATATCCAAAAATCATGTGCTCCACTTATAATCATTTTGGGCATGGTTAAGAGCATAAACTATTCACACCTAACACATTTCTTATCTAGAGATGCACCCAATTTCTATCAACACTGGTTATGTACAACTGTCGTTACATATGCCATCACATTTTAAACCAAAGACTGGTTTGTGGTAGAAGGTTTGGTTGATATTGTTGTTAATTCATGGTATATATTGTTTGTAAAAATAACACTTACAAAACTAAGAAAACAAGATCGAAAATTTCATAATTAAATAACTATCTTTGTCAGAGATTGGCATTATTCCTGCAATACCAATACCAAAGCATGGAAATGGTATGCATTGGAAATGATATGCATACCAATACCAATACCAATATAATTGCATGGAAATGGTATGCATTGGCAATGATATGTATACCAATACCAATACCAATACCAATACCATACCATACCAATACCAATACCATTGCATGGAAATGGTATGCATTGGTAATGATATGCATACCAATACCATACCAATATCAATGCCAATACCAACACCAATACCAATACCATACCAATACCATACAAATAACAAAACCATACGAATACTATACCATACCAATACCAATACCATTCCATACCAATACCATACCAATACCAATACCATTCCATACCAATACCATTCCATACCAATACCATACCAATACCAATACCAATACCATTCCATACCAATACCATTCCATACCAATACCATACCAATACCAATACCAATACTATAGCAATACCAATACCAATACCATATGAATACTATACCAATACGAATACCAAAACCAATACCAATATGCATTTCCAATACCCTTATTCCTTGCCAATACCAATACCAATACAAATACCATTGCATACCAATACAGTCAATACCATTGCATACCAATACCAATACCATACCATACCATACCAATACCATACTAATACAATACCATACCATACCATACCAATAACATACCAATACCAATACCAATACCAATACCATACCATTGAATACCAATAACAATACCAATAACACTACCATGCCAATACCATACCATTGTGTACCAATACCAATACCATTTCATACCATTGCACTACAATGGTATGCATTGGCAATGATATGCATAGCAATACTATACCAACATCAATAACAATACCATACCAAAACCAATACCAATATACATTGTCAATACCCTTATGCCTTGCCAATACCAATACCAATACCATTGCATACCAAAACAACCAATACCATTACATACCAATACCAATACCATTGCATACCAATACCAATACCAATACCATACCATACCATACCATACCAATACCATACCATACCATACCATACCAATACCATACTAATACAATACCATACCATACCAATGGTGTACCGTGAAAACTCTAGATTGGGTGATTGGGGATAACATGCTCACAACGCCCTTTCCCAAGAACAATTACAGGAGCTTATGGCACTCGATTTTACTGCAAAGTTTGGTTTATATGCTCTCAGACCAAATTCTTTGTTTGTCCCTACATGGCTTTAGGAAGCTAGTTGGAATTTTCCATAAAACAATTACTGAGAGTGGGATCAACAAATGGTCAATTTTGTTGGACTTGTAACATTGCCCAGACATCATTGATGCAATCTCCCCTTTTAATTAGTTGCTTTGATGTTGGCTATAGTAAGCTTACCTTTGGTCATTGGCTTCAAGTGATGGCAAGTCATCCTCGCTTGTCTGACTCTTTTGGAAGGGTAATTATCATGAGGCATTGGTCTTTGAATGGATTAAAGGTGGCATGAGTCATTGGGCAGGCCACCCTATTCCTTTTGATCATGCTCGATTGTTTCCCTTTAGAAGTTGGATGTTTCATATTGGGTCAACATCTATATGATGTTCTGTCTCACCTCTTGCAAACCTCTTTCTCTTTGGGACTATCAATGTCCTTCAAAGACCAGGTGCCAAAATAGGACTCAACATTGCATGCTATAACAAAATCTAAATTCATTATCCATGAATTCCCCATGTAACTAGTTTATGTGATAGATTCATCCTTTAATCCAGTAAGAACATTGACAATGGTTTATGTGTCATGCGGGTCATATTTGGCTTGTGGTTTTATATATGTGATGTCATGGAATATGTAGGGACATGAAAACCAAAAGTAATATTATTATCTAACACATTAGTAAATTGTACCCACTAACTCCCTAACCCACTACCCCTTTTCCCTAACCTGTGCATTGACGCAACCAACACACCTAACCAACACACCAACTCACTAAAATGACCATGGAATCTCATATACAAAGGATTTAAATAACCTTAGTATGAGGCACTAATTTCTCAAACTGAATTCTTTGAAATCAAGGTTTGAATGATCAGTAGATGGATTTTTCTCAAACCAAAATTAGTGCCAGAAATCCCATAAACACTCAATTCTCGGCTATAACATAGAATTAAAAAGCCACATATCAAAAAAATAAATATTAAAAAAAAAATTAAAGGGAAAAAGAAGAAGAACTAAACAAAACCATTGAATCAAAAAACCAAACCTTCTAGACAATAATCCTCTGCCCCCACTATGTAGTCCCGAATACCTTGACCTATGCTTCCTCAACTTCCCTCCCTCCCTCCTTGATTTCTATTTCATTACTAAGAATACTCCACAGTGACCTAACAACTGTGATGAATGGTGATAAAAAACATTATGCACTATAGCATTGACACAATGACCTGACAACACGAACACATGGTGACAAAGTATCGAGAACCCATGGTGATAGAGAATTGAATTGCAATAGAGGACGTATTGATTTAGATCTAGATCAATGTTAGCTAATCAAGTAAGCATTGTATAGGATGCATGCCAACTGTTTGAAGGAATACCCAAACAAAATTTTGAATCATGTTTAAATTTGGCTTTTGTTTATAATTGCTTGGGGATTTATGCTAATCATTATTGGGTGGTGGTTGATGTCCATCACTTAGGTGTGATTTCTATCTCAGTTCCAATTTTATTTTATGGTAAGTGTTCCTTATATACATAACCTTTTCATAATAAGGTAGAGTTTTCATATGGAAGCATTATGTTTCACTTTGGCATCCTTAAATGAATCACAAAGCCATAACATTTTTTTTTAATCAATAGCTTATGCCAATGTTAGTAGAAGTTGATATGTGAGTTGATGCAAGCACAATTAATAAAAAATTTATATGGGCTTATGGTTGGGGGTTTTCAAGGAGTCTTACAAGTCATGGGAAAGATGCAACAAAACTATGCGTTACACTCTGTTTTATAAACAACAAGATTATAGATAAATGGTTAGTAGATTTCCTATCTAGTCTATAGTGAGAAGAAATAAAGGATAATATGGCCAACTGGTGGATCAATTTGGTATTAGAGCAATCTCTTTCACTAGTTATATTAGCATGGAAGAGGTTGGATGGTGAATACCAGAAGTCAAAACCATGCAAGTGGAGAGTCATTATAGGGAGGACCAATAGATAGCATTTGTAAAACAAAGTATGAACATCAAGAGGTTATTGTGGAACAATAAGACCACATCATAGCCAAAGAAGAAGAGTTTTGGTATCCTCTTGCAAATTGATTCATTAGTTGGATGTATTATAATTGATTCATTAGTTGTATGTATTATAATTGATCTTGTCATTATTGAGAACCCCATTAGATTTAGGCACCAACAATTCAATGTCCATCTTGAGGTTTTGCTGGATATTGGGAACAACCTAATGAATAGTGTGTTGAAGCCGAGGTTATGGCTAGGATTGTTACTGAGCAATAATGAGTTCTTCAAACATACTTATAATATCATGCATGATTGTATCTTGTAACTCTTATTTTCGTACTTGTTGTTGTTGTAAAGTAACAAGCATTTATATTAATAAGCATTGTTACTCTTGTATTTGGTTGACCAAGACCTAGGTAAGGTTGAAGTATTGGGAATCTACATTGTTGCTCCTGCATTTGTTTGACCAAAACCTAGGTAAGGTTAAAGTCTTGGGAGTCTCTTTGACTAGGAGCCATGGAACCTACGATGTGGAAAAGAGAACTTGACCATAAGGAGTAAAGATTTAAGGATTTGTGAGTTATATTAAAAAATTAGAATAAATTAAAAAATCAAATCTCTATCTTTGTTCAAACTTTCATCATTATAAATCCCTTATGGACGAACCCACACTATGTCATCTCGTCTAGTTAAAATTATTAAAGAGAGTAGTAAATAATAAAAAATGTTCTACATGTAATAAAAATATTAAGAAATGGGAAAATAAGGGTCCATTCTAACTGAATAGTTAGGGTCCACCCAAATTACCATGAGAAACCCAATGATGTCATTCTATGTATGCTATGTATTTCCAATGAGAACATTTGGCACCTCTCCCTTCAACAAGGGATCCATTTCTGTCTTTTTTCACCCAATGTCGCTCACAATCATATACATAAAATTGCTCAAAATTTTGTATACATGAAATGAAATGAGCTTCCTTTGTTCGCTTCACGTCTGCCTCCTTTCCTTATACCCAATATCCGAACCCTTGAAGCCAACCTTGCCATCATTGTTCTCTTTCAAAGTACCACCCACTCCCTTGCTAATCATTCATCAAAATGTCTCGGTGCGATGTGGTCTCTTTTACTATCTTGATTGCAGGATATGAAAAACATGGTAGCATAGCAAATGCATGTGAGGTATTTGAAATTTTTTCTCAAAGAAAGATTTTTTCGTATTCGTAAAACCGTCTCGGCTGTTAAAGTTTTTTCTATTATTAGGTTACTTTCAATTTACTAGATAACAATAGCATATATAGGATCACTGAGAGAAACACAATCACAAGAGTACTCAAGCATTTATCCTGGGAAACCCTCAAGGGGAAGAAAACCCAGCAAAGATTCCTTAATATAGATAGCCAATACAATGCCAAGATAATGAACCAGACAATAGAGAATATCCAACACTGAGAAACATGCCTCTCTCTCTTCCTTCTTCCAGCAACCAGAAACTACAGCTTCCTTCAAAACTTGCACACTAGATGAGTGAGTTGAGGGTGTGTCTAAATGAGGTCTTGGCCTCTCTTATTTATACAATTCTGGCATGTGTGGAAGTGTCTCCTCATTGGTAAGGCTGACTTCTTCTTCTGGGTGGTTATAACCACCTTTAATATATTATGGGGCCAACTTCTTATTTAGCCTATTACAATTAGGGTTTGACCAATCCGCAAAAGGGGATTTTTTCATTTACAATACCTGACATGATCAATCCACAAAATGGGATTGATCTAATCAATAATAAATATATTTTATCTTTATCCACAAAAGGGGATAAGAATATTCTTTGCAGTTACACAATATTTTAACACTCCCTCTTAACAAGAAGGATATTCTTTATCTTTTGACAGGTCACTGGATGTTGACATCAACTAGGTAGCAACATCTACTAGATAACATCATCAACTTGGAAACATCATCAACTGGGTAATCATTATTAATTGGATAACTGGAGGCATCCACTTGGTCATCTGGCATCATGATCATTGACTGGAATATCAATAAATCATCAGAAGTTTTGTTCTCTTTATCTTCGTGCAAAAGATACTCTTTCTTTATTTCATCTTCACGTGAAAGATACTTATTTCTTATCTTCACACATAAGATATCTTATCTTCACACAGAATATGTCCTATGAGTTTTTCCATTCCTTTTATGTTCTCCTTTCTCTTGTAATCATCTATCTCACCCATCCATTGGGGAGGACTACTACCATAGATTCACTCCTAGTCATCCCACATGAACTAGAGAAGATAAGATGCTAGCCTAGGCAAGACTATACTCCCTTTCCATGATCCATGTAGGATCATGACACAAACCTCAAGAGCCAACTGACCATTCCACATGGTCAAGGTTTGTATTCCAGGCTACTCAATCCTTGGCTAGAGGAGAGTATTTGCCCACTGCCCCTTGGAGAAACATCCGCATTCCTCTATATGAGGGTGGTCACACCCCTCTCTACGAGGGTATTATAGCATGTCCCTAGAGTATCCAAAACTCAACACTTGGACAGAGGCCAACCTTGGAAAATTTCTCATTCCCCTTCTCTACGAAGGTCTCTTCCTTATTTAGAAAGTTCCCTTCTCTTTTCCTTCTCTATGAAGGTCTACCTGTGGGATTTCTCTTTCCCTCTTTATGAACGAATTTTCTCTTTCTCCTTCTCTACGAAGGTATAGCTATGGGATCAAAAAATATCTTGTGGTCCAAAACTTTTTCATGGTATAATACCATGCTACCCATCTGTTGGGCACCATCCATCTATTAGATAGATTTCATCTTGACCAAAATATCTGGCCACCATTCATCTGCTTTTCTAACTACATCAAATCGTGATCCTTCATTTCAAACTCGGAGACATGGCTCCCTCTTGCACCAAGCTAATAGCTTCTAATCATCATCCTTGAAGTTTTCTTTGGTAATATCATGGGTGCCTTCTTGAGTTCGAATATTTCTTTCTTTCTGTCTTCATACTGGATCAACCTGCTCCCTCTACATGTATAAGAATGGTATTGGAGCAACCTGTAGTTACCTGCATCTCATCCATTATATTTGAGTATTTATCTTTTTCTTCATCTTGAATGTAATGACTGGTTTTGAATTAGCATCTAAAAATTCTACCAAATGTACAGCAATTTCTACCAGGTTTATAAAAGAAGAATTATTCCAAATTTTCACACTCACGCAAGTAAAATTTATCAATGAGTAATATATCTAATTAAAACAATGCATAAATTTGAATTGAATACCTTAACTCTGATGCTAATTTCCAATGCCAGCTGCCTTGCTGCTGCTCTTCTGCTACCTGCTACACAGTCCAGTCCTGTTGCAAACACCGAAAAATAATTGCCCAAAACGATTGTCCACCCTGCCAACTAGGAAAACGACCTAGCTCCAGGATATCTACGGATATCCTGGCCCTCCGAGCCCAAAACCTCTAGCAACTCGGTGCCTTCCTGATCAATATGTCACAACCAGCAAATCCCCTGCCTCAATCTGAGCACACCAATCTCATAGCCCCTCTCGGCTCTCTGCAATATTCAGAGCTCTCCAAAATCATGGCAACTTCCCGTAGAATCCTCCCTCCTTTCAACTCCTCCCCCTCCCTTCATTCCTCC
>JASDQU010367926.1:0-11102 GCA_032191745.1 Picea mariana
CAATCTGTGGAAGGGGTTTTCTTTGACTTGGCCTTTTTACCTTTAGCCCTTCATTGAACCAGATTGCCTTAGGGACGTCTCCCTTGGACTTGCCCTCCTAAATAGAAAGAGCCCCCCATCGAGGTGACAGTGGGTGGGGAAGCTCCTGTTACGCCGGTTTTAAGCCCTGACTCAAGCCCTTGGACCTTTCCTACAAACCGTGCAATAACAGGGCCAACACCATGCATGCAGTGAAGGGGGGTGTCAGATTCCAGGGAGAGTCATGTGGTTCTCTGGAGGTGGCCGAGGTGATGTATGTTCTAGAGATAAAAATTAATTTGCTCTCCATGGTAGCTCTAGAGGATATGGGGTATGCAGTGATGTTTGAGGATGGACATGTGTTCATAAGTGCAAAGGGAGAAAATACCCAAGATGCAGCAGTGAGGCTTGGCATCAAAGAGGGTATGATGTACAGGGTGTTGGGACTACTTGTAGTGGGGTCCAAGCAGATCTTGGATCAAAGATCAGTGTCAGTGGCAGAGTCTTGTGGACGAGTGGCTTCATCCAAGACTGCCAAATCCGTAAGCTGGTATGACCTGACATTAATGGAGGAGCCAAGCAGGACATCAGATCAGAGTGCAGCGGAGGTAGCTGGGATGTCTTCCAGTTCAGAGGAAACAGCGACAACAACAGCAGATTTGATGGAATCAGATATTGATCCATGTGGAGACACCTCCCTCGCTAAGAGAGAGTGTTAGTTTTATAGCTTGGTAGGTGTCTCAGCATGGGCCTAAGTGTCCTAGGCATGCTGATGGACACATTAAATACCCAGATCAGCTTTACTTATTTTATCCTAAGTTTTAACTTAGGAAAAATTAAAGTCACTTAAATGACTTTTTTCTCAGAATTCTGAAAAAGTCACTTTTCAGAAATTAATAATTCACAAAAGTGTATTTCTGGAGGCTTCTAGAAGTCTCTTGAAAAAGTGAATTAAAGAGATAAATTGAAGGGTTGGGGGTGAGAGGGACACACATTCTGATTTGTGAGAAGAGGAAGAGGGTGTTTGAGCAAGAGAATGAGAGGGCAAGCAGCGGAGGAAAAGAGCGCGTTTTGGGCCAGACTTGGGCAGCTAGTGGAGGCCAAACCAGGGCCATACTGGGCAGCAGAGAGAGGCCAAACTAAGGCCACATACAACAGATTTCAAGAGGCCAATTTTTCAGGGCCGAAAAAGCAAGGCCAATTTTTCAGGGCCGAAAAAGTTGGACCGATTTTTTCAGGGCCAAAAAAAGCAGAGCAAAGGAAGCGGGGCCAAAAAAGCAGGTCGAGATTGCTGAGCTGTTTTTTGCTGAATGAGAAAATTTCTGTAAGAAATTTCTGATTTTCTGCTGCTGTAAACTCTCTTGAAAGCCCATAATAGAAGCCCCTCTTTGTTGGTTTTCCCCACACTAGGGTTTCCAGGGTATTTCTGGTGTTGTCCATTTTATGTGTTTGATTTTCTGTATGTGTTTCTGCTGCTATTTTGGTTAAATAACTCAGCTGTAATATTTATATAATTTTCTGAGTTTATATCAGCATTGATTAAATTCTGGTTAGATAAAATTATTGTCATAATATTCTAGTTGCAGAGTTATAGGAAATTAACACATTTGGCCAAAACATTTAAGAAGAATGGCTATGATTAATGCCAAATAAACAGAATTGTGGAAAAGGCAAGAAGGACCTGAAGAAGACCAGAGAATGATACCCAAAGGAAGATGGTTTCTTTGCCTTACATTAAGACATCTGAGAAGTTGGCAAAAATCCTGAGGAATGGAGAACTTAGTGTCACATTCACCCTACCATACACTCTTAGGAGGATGGTGGATTCAGCTAAAGATCCAATTAACCCAGGCATGTATAAAGGGGTATCCCATGCTCATGCAGAAAGATCTATATTGGAGAGATGGGAAGATCTATGAAAATAAGATTCAAATAGATGGCACTGATTTGAGATGGACCATAACCCAAAGATCAGCCCTGGCAGAGTGTCCTCAAGAACCAGCCACCATATCTTCTTAGAATATGCCAAGATTATGGCCAAAGTTGATCACTACATGGAGAGAAAGGTAACGGAATCCCTGGAAACTGAACTGACTCCAAAATAACCTAAACAGGGATGAGGATTAAGAGTCAGCGACACATGGAGACCATTCTCACTGTGACACAGTATCTTGATAAATCTACATCAAGGAGATTAAAATCAGTCTTGAAGATTTGGTTGCTTAGCCAACCCATATATTAGTCTGCTTAAAATCCACTAATGTAGTGTATATTAAGAGTATAATTCGTTTGTCATCCCAGTGAGCATTTATACACTGATCCAAAACTTCAACCATAATGCACTAATCTGTTGATTCTCATTTATCTCCTGTGTATTGAAAGATGTTTAATAATGAACATTTTTTACCAATACAACAGAGAAGGATAAAGAAAAACTCAAGCTTTTTAACAAGAAAACAATTCTTCGTAAAATGGAATGATAGTAAGTTAGCAGTGAGATAAAATCACCAATATGAACTAATCATAATGTACACCCATTTTGACCCATGAAATTTTTAAACGGCTTCATGATAGTAAGGCATGATCTTCACATACAAAGCATCCATGCATTTCAGATTTAGTTTGATTTGTGTTAATTTTGTGAAACTTTAATGCATCACCACATTGATTCAAAGAACCACTTAAAATGAAAATGCTTAAAGATGATGCCCTTGTGTTTGCAAAGGACTGTTTCTAAATACTGAAAATGATAATGTGGTTTCTCATGAGATTGTAGAAAGCAACACCATGTCATACCTTTGCTCAGAGGATCATGAAGGTGACTACTGACTGAGCTGTTATGTGCATATTCATAGACAAGGAACAGCTCATCTTCACTTGCGGCATAGCCAATCAGCTCTACCTTGTGATATAAAAAATTTCTTAGAATGGATAAAGATGAATACAAAATCCTTTTGCGTCTTTGAGAAATCCATGCTTCTATAATACTGAATTTTGTATCTTAAAATGCTCAAGAAAGAGAACTGCATATGTCTTACCAAGTTGGTGTGATGAACCTTACAAAGAACTTTCATTTCCACCTGGAACTCTTTTGTTTTAGTAGCTTTCATCTTCTTGATGGCAACTTCCTGCATTAACATATGAATAAGAGCTGCATGCATAATCACCAATTCATAATATTCCTACCATGGTAAAACATCTAATTATAACCCATGCTTTGGGCAGATTAATCATTAAACCCAAACTTCTTGGAGCAAGATTGGCAATATATGAATAAATGTAATCACCTGATCTCGCAAGACTCCATAATAAACTGAACCAAATGCACCATGTCCAAGGAGTTCTGAATCTTTGAAGTTCGTAGTTGCAATAAGCACTTCTTCATAGGTAAATACTACTGGTTTCTCCATATTAAACACCCCAGTCATCAAGTCTGCAAAAAATTGCATTGTGAAGCAGAGTTTATACTTTTCAAGCTAAGAAGGCATTTTCAACCCAAATTACAAATTGTGTTACTATCAAAATAAAAGAAGTGAAAGGAAATTCTTAGACTTAAGGAAATGAAAATAAGAAATGGAATGGATGTCAAAAATAGAATACCTACAATTTGAGTGAGTTCATCAGTGAGAAAACCCAAATCCACTTTCGTTTGAATAAAACAACACAATCCAAAATAGTATCCAAGGGGGGCTTAGCTTACCACAACTGCTATAAACATCTAATAAGCTGACTAGTTTGAATAAGTAAACTGAATTTTTTCCCTCAAATTGAAGACAAACACTACATCACTTTCTGAATTTATTCAAATCCAAGTTTCAAATAAATAAAGAATGTGCAATGGTCCAAGAGGGGCTAATGTCAGTGTTGGATCAGAGCTCATCTTGCCAATTATAAGCTAGATCATTATTTAGAGATCCATTTTACAAAGGGATCTACTGAATAGGAATAGGGTAAACTAGCATACTAATTTCTATATGTGTGATGTCATTCTACATACAAATTGATGGATATCCAAGAATGTGTATTTGTCTCACTTCATGACATAATGGATCCAAATACTGCACCCCCTCCCCCAACACACTAGCTGTGAAGTTGATACAATAAACATTTACTTTGCACTTCTCTCATCTTACCTTTTGGTCAAAATTTATGACATTCCTTATGATATAATGGATAAACAATGTGGGGAAGCATCACTTGGGTTTCCCCACAGAGTTTTTCTTGGAAAAAAAATAATAGATACAAACATTCTCCACAACTAGGATGTTAGCACACTGGACATTTACATTGAAAGTATCTCGTCCAAGATTAGTTCCAACAGACCCCTTTGGCTTAAAACTTCTAATTGACTATTATTTCTAATTGAATAACACTTATAATTAACTGTTATTCCTAATTATACACCTTTTATCTTTCAAAACTTAGAGAGAAAAGAATAAGGGAAAATGCACTTACTCAAAAAAAGCATCCTTTTCATTTACAAAACATAAACATAAAACCATGAAATCGAATAACAATCCCATCTCTTGAAGTTTTTTCTGAACCTAGGTCATTAGCATGGCAATGCCCCATCTCAACCACTAGACCACAGCCCAACAGACAACCATCTCTTGAATTCTTAAACATATCAAAGCACAAAGGACACGTAGCTGTTTAAAATTAAATTGATATAATTAAATGAGAACTTTAAACACATAAATTCCTAACCTAGGAGATAAAATGCAATACCTTTTGACATGGTTGCTTGTTTGTTGTTTTCAGTAGGAGCATTCTTCCCTCCATAGCAACATGAGCTACTTCTTGAAAACACAAGAGAGCTCATTTTACAGAGAAAGTGAACTTTTTCGACATCTCGCCCGACTGCATTCTTTGTACTACTAAACTTTTGTCGTTTACAACAGGTAAGCTTATGCCTGAAAACATAGGCTAAGGACACAAAAAGAACCAAAAGCAATGCAATTCCAGTTAACCCCAATATCCACCCCCAAGAGTGTTGCTTCTTAGTGTACTTGGCAGCTTCTGCAAACACATGTGTAGGAAATCAAATTATTTAATCTTTACAAATATAATCACACAAGTGATAAAAACATTTATCAAAAACTCGCAAGATCTCTATTTTGTAGACTGATTAAATAAGCGAACAATATGTGCAAGCGCAAGTATGCATAAAGAGGCAATAACCATCAAATTAAAATAATAATAACTATTACATACTATAAACTTGATCATTTGGTATGGTTCTATTCTATCATTCTAAATTATCAAGGAAACATTAATAATGCTTTTATCATAGAAAAAGAATGGCATAAGTGCAAAGTCAGTTTGATCTAGTAGTTAGCTATTGGTGCTTTCCAATTAGTTGTCACCCGTTAAAATTGTGTTCAATCACAGCACTTCGAAAAGCAGCAGAGTGCATATACTTACCCAAAGGGAGAATATATCTTAATCACCTGCAGGAGACTGACTTAAAATAATTCACTTTGTTCATCAAAGTAAGTCAGAGTGGGTTTTCTCCTATTGTTATCCATTGATGCTTAACAACATTAATGTCTTACAAGTTCAAGTCCTATGAAGCTACAAGTATTTAAAATATTGAACTCCATAAGCTCCAACACAAATAAAAAAGTAAGCCCCGTAATAAGGAAACTGGAATTAGAGCTTTACTTAGTTTGGTCTCCTTTTTCATCAAAATACTAACCAAATTTTTCAAGTTAATATTATGACGTTGCTTAAAACAGTTTTACAATTACTAACGACAGATTGAAATGGTTTTCCAGAGAGGAAACAAATTTGTAAAGATTGATTATAATACAAAATTCAAATACATGCATTAAATCTGATGATTCCCAAAATCACCCCATGATAGACAAACTAGATACAACAAAACACTGATGTAGTCTGGCGTGGTGTCCAATACTTTGTCAAATCTGCACGGTGACTTGTAACAAATCCATCGCACAGACTGGCACTAAAATARCTAACAATCACAAATGTACACTCAGAATTAAACACACAAACTTAAGGGGCAAATCAAAATTCAATTAATACACTACAATGGAGTACATATGTTATTGWATCTTGATCTCTCATAATCTCCTAGATCCTCAATYTTTGGTGTCTTCCTCTCTGTGTTGATTTAATCCTCTTTAAAGTTTATTTATGTTATTGTCTATCATACCCATTTAGTTACTTGACTCTTTATATTCTGTCACTGTAACAGTCTCATGTCTCTTTATCTTCCGCTTTGTCACTTCAATTCTACATACACTCATTCACCTCCTTCAATGCATGGTTCCTCCTATGTCATCCTACGCATGTTATTTCCAACCTTCAACATCTTCTTCCTTTTGGAAACATCTGTGCATTCCATTATCTGCTTCCAAAATTGCGCTCCAATTCCTTATTCCTTCCATGCATATGTTATCCATTTCCATCTCACCTCCAAGCATGCCATCTCATTGTGCACCTTTATCTTGAATTTGCCTTGTCCTTGATTATAATGCGCTTTCGGTTATCTGGAAAGAAGAATGGCAAATCAAGGGCTTTTAGAATGTTGAGTGACCCGGGTAGCCTGGGTTTGGCAAAGGGGGAACTTAAATAGGTCCCCTACGGTTTATGACTGATTTGATCGGACTTAACCAGAGCAATCCATTTTCTGAGCAATAGCGATCCACCAGATCCAGTCGATGATCCAGGACCAGCAACGGAGGTAAAAGCCAAAACAGCAATTTACTTTCTTGATTTCGTTTTGTGCAACCATACTCTATTGCACTTGCACTATTCCTTCATGATATTGTCGCATGTTTTTCTCTGACTTCATTTTATTTCTTTCTGGCGTAGACATTCCATGCTTGCCCTTGTATCTTCTTCAGATGCTGCTGCATCAACTTCCTCTCGCAAGAAGAGATTGGTGCATCCTCACACAAATTCTATACCATTTGAACAACTCTTCCTACTTAGCCACTTGAACTATTCTTCTCATTTAGCTTCTCAGTTTCCAAATTAAACACATGATGAGACTTAGTCTAGTGAACACGTGTTAACATGTATTATATTTGTACTTTTCTATTGTGTAATTTATCCTTATGTCTTTTGGATGTCTTAGTCTAAATTGATCAATCACCCACTTTATTGTATGTCATTAGAGTCATGGTCAAACTTGATCACCCTCCCACAATTTTGTACTTTATATATAGTAATCCAAATGACTATACAACATGTGTACATTACAGTGATCACACTTGCATACTCGTCCTTCCAACATTATTTGTGCTTGAGTTCTTTTCTATTTCTAGTAGTGTTCATATCAAACGATATCAGAGCCTTAAGAATAGGGCCTCCTAAGTTCACCATTCCAACATCCTTTGGAATTTTCTTCCTACCTGGAATATTTCTTGAAGCTCTCCAAGTCATGGAACTATGGTCTTTCGTTGAGTGGTAAATTGCATCTTTTTACTAATTTTGACCCTTTTTCTTTGGATTCTTTCATTTTTTCCTATTGTTATCATAGGATTTGTAYTTGTCCAAAGCACTCCACAAGATCCCAATCTTGTGTAACAATTGGAAGTGTCTACCACTGTCACCTAAGTAGAGACTTCCCTCGTTTTAGTGATGGAAGGAGGTCCACCAACAGGGAGGCTTCCCTGGTGACCTCAAGGGATCAAATAACAAGATTARTCGAGCCTACAACTCCCTATCTTGGTCACCTGATGTTAGGTCTAGTTCTAGAAGAGAAAATGGAAGGTAATGAGGTAATTGTTTCAGCTGTACGAAACAATAAACAATTTGCAACATAATATAGACAATCACCAAGTTATATAGCTCAATAATGACCTCTTAGACACTAGATGATCAATAAATGCAATGGTTGTTGCAAATTACAGTAGTAAACAGTTGTACAACAGTAATTAATATTTTGCAACAACAGCAAGAAATAGTACTCAGAAATGTAGCAAATTTGCATGAAAATTTAGCCCTGAACATGTCCAATATTATCTAATTGCTAGATGAAATTTCTGAGTAACTTAAGCCATTTTTCCAAGTGTGTATGCAGCAAATAAAAGTAAAATTCATTGACTGTAGCAGACTTTTGTAACAGCAGCAATAAATAACATTTGTTTGCTAAGATTAGGGATAGAGAAGTTAGTAGGATAGTTGAGAGAGAAAATATTAAATTTAAATGCTACTTTTACCACAAGAACAACTCTAGACTAGTGTCATTGTCCTCTAGGGCTTATGGATTCAAACATGCATAATCTTGAAGATTGAACTAGATGAATGAGAAGGGTAAGGTCTAAACCCTAAAGGTGCAAACACTCCTGGACCTTAGGACTAGACCTTGAAGAAAAAGGTTCCTAGGGTGTGTTATAGCGCAAGTTGTAAGTTGGGAAAAGCGCAACCCAACCACAAAGCAAGAGCTACAACTTGGGAATCCTACACCCAATGTCACCTCAATGTAGGTCCCGCACTTCAAGGGTGACTAGGTCAGTCCTGGGAACTTTGGCAACCACTTGTTGACATATGTTGGCAATTTTGATAGGGTAGCCTTGGATATTGGTCATGTTAAAGGGTTTGTAGAGGTCTCTTGCCCAAGGGCGAGCCATTGGCGCAAGGGGAAGGGGTTTATGGAAAAGTGTTTTAGCAACGAGAGACTTGAGAGGAGGCCTTCTTTGGTAAACCTTAGAAGGCTTGATCCTCCCAGGGGAAAAAGGTTTGGGGAAAGAAGAGTTCTGGGAAGGTGGAGTCACCAGATGATTTTCAAAATGAAATCATCAAGAAAGGTGGAAAGGGAACGTTCCTTGGGTGGAGTCGTCAGGTAAGCTAAGGGAACAACTTTGGGATAGCTTACCAAAGTGTCGTTAGGGTACGAAGAAGATTCAAAATCTTCCCCGGCAGTGGCGTCAAAATGTTATAGCGCAAGTTGTAGGTTGGGCAAAGCTTGACCCAACCGCAAAGCAAGAGCTACAACTTGGGAATCCTACACCCAATGTCACCTCAATGTAGGTCCCGCACTTCAAAGGTGATTAGGTCACTTTAGGGAGGCGATCCTGGTGACCCTAGGGGGATTGAGATGGAGATGGAGGGAAATGGAAGTGAAGCCCCTAGAGGTCAAAYCTTAGTGGAATAAAAGGTAGGGAGAGATGCCTTGCAAGTCAAGTAATTGTTGCTCCACGGGTATAGTATTTTTCCAGATGATTGTACCTGCCTGAAACATAAGAAAAGACACTTTGCACTGATAGATGTTAGTTGGATAAGCAAGTTAAACTTGCTGTCCCTAATTTGCAGCAATAGATATCAGTTTATATCAGCAAATAAAACATCTAAAATCAACATATAAAGATCTAGACTAGTTAGGTAAATCAACCTCAAACTTAGTAATGAATATAGGCTGAAAATTGGCACTTAAGAAGCAAGAAAAGATGGTTGTTGTAAACATGTATGTTCTGCAGAAAATTGCAGCCTTATGGATGTAGCATTCAGTGGCATGCAGTAGCAAAATCAACCATGAAAAAATGCCAAGTAGCTCAAAAGATGCGCCCTAGTTAGTAGAGTAAATGAGCAAAGTTAGAGAGCTAGTCTAGGGTTAGTTTAGGAGTTATGAGAGTGTTAGTGGCTAGGGTTATGCAGCCCTAACGGTTGTAGGTTAAAGTTTGTAACAGAAATTAGAGTGTTGGGAGAGAGGAGACGCCCTAGTGAGGGAAGATTCCTCTCAATGAGACAAATCAACTTCAAGCAAGAAACCTTTCAAAAGACCAAAAATTGTGTTTCCTAAGGCAATGATTTTATATCTTCAATGCAAAAGAGTATGACTAGTGCCTTTACTATTGGGTTAATGGAGTCAAATAAACAAGAGCCTAGAGAAGCTACCTCCTTGGGGGTGTATGCCCTTTTACTTCCCAAGGCAAGTTTCTCTAGGCTAGGGTTTAAGCTAAGAGAGTGTATGCCCTTATACTTCTCTTAGCAAACCCTTGTATAATTAATGAAATGAAGGAAATAAAATGATGAAGGCTATGGTGGGGGTGTATGCCCTTATACTTCGGACTTCCCACCTAGCTCCTAGCATAACAATACTTGAACTTGAAAAATAATAGCATAATAGTAGAAAACCATACCAAGATCAAGAGAAATGCCAAGATAATCCACCACAAGAGATAGAAAGCATCATCCAAGGCTAGCGCTAGACTTCCATCAACCATTCACCAATAGATAACCATAAACAAGTGCACAAGAGATGAAAAGAGCCAAGTGTGGCGCAAATTTCAGACCAAGGCCTTTCACAAGAGGGAGAGTTATGTTTAAAATTAGATCCTATGATCTCTATTTATACAAAATGTAGCTAACATAGTTTGTCCACAAATTAAGGAGTTAAACACAAGATTAGGGGTCAACAACCCTAATCTTGCCCCCTTAACAAAGTAATATTAAACAATTCACTTAAAATTTCACTTTTTGCACAAATAAAACCCTAATTTAGGAGGACGTCACCCCTTTAGGGGACGTTTTGCCACTTTGACGAAGTCATTGGTGTTGGAGAAGCATGGATAGGCCTCCAAAGGCTACATGTCAAGCATCTAAGCACTCTCATCATGGTGAAGACCCTTCTCCTCAAACGTCCATGTGTCAAAGAGTGGCACCTCACCACCATGCCCTAGCCCCCAAGATCATGACATCAAGCTCAAAAGTGGAACGTTTTTCCCCTCCTGGGAAAATCGTTTGGCAAGTAAGGGGTGGGCTAGGTTGTCCAAGTCATCATCAAAGCCGTCCAAGTCTGATCTCTCTCATCTGGCATGTAGGCCCCTGGCATCCAACCTATGGGCTTGTAGCCCCATGGAAGCCCAACCTAGGCTTGTTCTCCCAAAACTGTCCACCAACTAGGTCCTGCAAAGACAAATGAACATGCCCTCCAAGGATCTCAAGTCATAACATCATCATAAGTGAATCCAATCAATAAATAATCCATCCAAGCATGTGCATCAAAGATCACTATATCAAACAATTAACAACTCAAAGACACTATGTGACTTGTCAAGCTTAAATATGGGAGGTTTGACGAGGTGTCCTATTGGGTAGGTCTTGCCCTAGGT
>JASDQU010367930.1:0-11501 GCA_032191745.1 Picea mariana
GATGAGAAAGTACATTGTATACCTTTGAGATGATCAGACAAAGTGGTATTATGAATCTAAATACAAGTGATGAAGGGTATAATAATGGCAAAAAGTGTAGGCAAAAAGGTGCATAGTGTGGTCCTAACACCAATGTTTCTCAACATCCTCGTCTCCCTTACCCTGGAATTTTTGGTATTGAGCAATTGACCCTCTCGCATTACCAACCATTGTTGATATTAGGGCTCCTATCAAAATAAAACCTAACGATCATGGTTGCGATCTACCAGGGGATGCCAATATCCTGCCACTATTCACACTTACCGATAGTGACTGACTAACTGACTGTAATGAAATAGGAATAACATAAGGTAGTATATAATTTACCACTTATATAGAAGACACTTGGGGTATTGGTGATTTGGGGTTGGTTCCACTGGCTTCAGTGTGTTTTTCTTTGATATAGGGGGGTCTCATTCTCATCCTCTAGAGCAGTCTCTTCAACCGAATTCCTAATATTTCCTAGTATCGGGGATGAATCTTCTCTTTCCTCTTCAAGATCCATGCCAGATTCCTTTTCCCATGCTTCTACACCTTCTTCTTCTTGTCTACCTTCTTGGGAACTTCTTTCTCTCTGCACTTCTCTCTCACTTAATATTTGACTAGACAGTATTTCTTGTCTTCTCATATTTCACAACTCTTCCTTCTATCCTTCCTTGACTTCTCCTAGTCCAAATTCTTCTCACAAATTCTCATAATGTTTCATTTCTTTCTTTATCTTACCGCGCCACCATTTTTCAACTATGGAGGCTCTTTTCAGGGCTCGCTCATCCCTTGAGTCCATTTATTGTTGCTCCCCCTTTTGTCAAAGAACCCTCTCCTCTCTCTCAGGCCATGATTCTACCCCAAAATCACCCCACCCCAAGCAAGGGTGTTTAGGCTTCCATCTCATTCGGGGACATAGTTAGCATCCCCTCCTCCATCAAGAAAACTTTAATCCAAAGGGGGATTTCTATCAACAGTCTTCCCCTTGTGTCTTTCTTGAAATCCGCTTTTGCCCATGAAAAATATTGGTGATTCTCAACTGCAAACTCGATAATGTATCCTCCCAATGTTGTGTTGACCTAGAAATCGATCACTCACGTTACTGGATGATCCAGTCGATGAAGCACTACAATCTTATCTATATCCAAAACATAGGTCCTCTTGACTCATTCTTGGAATTTCATAGCTTCTTGGACCCTATCTATCAAGTGGAAAAGTTCTTCGAGAAACTTAACCCAGAATATCTTGTACTGGTCACTCGATCTTTCTGAGTAAAAGAAAATCTCTCGCGTATCGTTCACAGATTTTCCTTGTAGCTCTGCTTATTTCCATATGAAGGTGTCTCAATTCTTATCCCACCACTGGTGAATATCGGATCAGTGAATTCCCAGAAGAATTTTCCCTATGGGTTCCGTTTTAACGCAGGTCCCGACAACAAAACCATTTTTTCGGTGCAAAGTTGATCAGACTAGGGTCCTTCTCAGGTTACCAACAAAAGGTACCAATTAGTCTAGAGCACTGGAATTTTCATCTTCTTTGGAGATAATAATTCTCACTCGAAGCGCAACCAAGACAAGAAGATAGGGAAGGGAAGGGACAATACTTAGGTAGATCTCCAGAATCTTCAAGATTCACCATAGTCTGGTGCAAGATGAACTAACAAAGAGAAGATCTGAACCCATTCATAACTAATATTAAAGACAACAGAGTTGTGACAACATTTGCAACTAGCTATAACACATTATTCTTATCATACATGAAGAAGTAATGTAAATGACAATTCACAGAAATAGACAGAGAATTACATAGAATATTTCAAAAATTTAGGTCCTTCCATATATTATCATCAAAAGAGGTTCTCAGATACAATCCAACAGGTACAGTCATTACTCAGTTACAATATTTTCTGGCTCTGAACTCATTCCTTATAGTTCTATCTACCCTTTTCCCAAAAATGGATATTAATTACAATCACAGAACCCAAATGGAGATAATGATAATCACGTCTACACTGTCTAACCCATCCAACCATTTACAATCATATACATCTCATATATAAAAGATAACTAGTATTCTCTATTTTGAGACTTCACATTCTTTCTTGTTCTTGTTTTGTCCAACCGTTTTATGTTTTATGTTTCCTTGCTTTCTCTGTTGTCCAACCATTTTCTATTTTCTTTCTTTCTCTATTGTCTGACTCCTTTGTGGCTTTTGCAACTTGTGTTTGACCAAATTGGTACGATAGTCTTCCTTGTGCAACTTTTAATCAAAAAAATAAAGGGCCCAATAGAGGATACATGAGATATTATATGTGATGATGTATCCTTGTCTTTCCCTCATGATTACAAATTCGAAGAAGAATTAGATGAACATGAATAATATTATGCTTATAAGTGTTTGGAAAGTGATGATTCTATTGAGAAATTGGTTCAAGTTAATCTTCAAAACCAACAAATTTGTGAGGCTTAGCTCGAAACAAAGAATGGGGAGTCCTTTGTAGATTCCCATGGTTTAGTATTGTAGTTAGAAAACTAAAGAAAAAGAAGAAACTTTTGTTGAAATTGACTCAAACACTCATAGTTCTTGCTTCCCTATCAAATATGGTGACATTGAAATATAAAAACAAGAAAGGAGAAAAGTTGGGACTATTTACAAAATGGATGAAGTAATACATTCTCCTCACAGGATTGCATTCATCATGGACAAATTTTCGATTTTTAATAAGGAAGAAAACTGTAGATTTAATGACTTATACATTAAAACATAATGTGTTGCTGGAAAAAGAGTGATGAGAAGGAGAAAAAAAAGTCTTGCAATACCATTCCTTTGTTGATGATTATAGCTGAGTGATACATCCTCCAGGACACAGACCTAAGAGAAAGCCCCTGAGATGGGTTTGTGTTTCCTATCTGAGATAGATCTAGAATGTAGTGATGGCCTCCTCCTTACAGAGATTTGAGAATAACCCTAGATGATTCTCCTGTGTAACATGGTGAGAAAGGAGATCTACTAAGTTGGGCATGCTTGTGGTTGAGCACAAGGTGAACGTGTGAATTCCCATGAGGTGGGTGCATCGTTATGAGACAAAGATGAAAATGACATATTAGCCTCGTCTGAGCAGAGAGTTGAGATGATGAAATCCAGGTGACTCTTCTGTGTATTGTAGTGGGAAAGAATACCTTTTGAGTTGGATGTGCCTGTGGATGAGCACAAGAGAACGTGATCCTAGTGGTTGAGCACTAGTGAGTGTGGTTCTCATGTGAGACACAGTGAGATAGAGATATGGAAATACCTATGGATGTGCCCATAGTGGTTGAGCACTAGTGGGTGTATGAGATTCCTTTCTATATTGTTCAAGAGTCAGACCTACCTGTAACCCTAATTGTAATGTAAAGCGTACAGGTCGGCCCCACCTTAATGTAATAGATAATTAATGTAAAATATAATTAATATGGTTATTATTAATTATATTTTGAGTTAGAGAGGTCAGACCTATTGTGCCAATAGACACTTCTATTGACATGTTTAGTCTAATATAAGTAAAGGTAAATTCCCCATTGAGGAAACACATCTTGTGTGTGAGTTTGGAAATTTCAGCAAGTACATGTTCTTGGGAAAAGTGTGCACCTCTCCTAGGCACTAGTCTAGGGTTTGCAAGCACCCTTTTGTGTGCTATGTTTTCTTGGTGGTGGAGGTATTTTTCTTGAAGAATATAGCAAAGGATTGGTTGGGTTTTCTTCCCTTGTTGAGAAGGGTTTCAAAGGATACTTCTTGTGTACTTGTGCATGGTGTTTCTTCTTGTGATCTTGGTTGCTGCAACAAATTATCTATGGTTTAAGTAAAATGCTAAAATGGAATGAAATTCATGATTAAGTATAGATTATTGAAAAATCAACATGGTTTCAGAGAATAGGTCTTGAAGAATCCATTGCACAAGCATCTACCAGTCATCTTCTCATTTCTGCAGAACCATATGACCCTCTTATGGTTTCCAGAAAATCTGTACGACCCTCCTTTCTGAGGTGTTCCAGCCCTTAATACTTGGACGTTGGGGATGAAATTTGGATGGGAGGGTACTTCCTCATTCAGTGCACCTCAAGAATCTCTTAAAGTGAAATTACAAGAATTTTTTATTTTTGGCCTCTGAGGTTCTATGGTTCCGCAAATTTCTGCAGATTTCTAATTTTTAGGGTTTCTACAACTCTTTGAAGAAGCCTTCAAGATTACATGTGTTCTTATGACTTTCAAGGATTATTTTTGGCATTCATAATCCCATCAAAACCTAAGGTTTCTAGCCTAGCGTAGCCATTAGTTTTTCTATCCGAGTTGACAAGGGTTTGTGAAGATACTAAAATTATGATGAACATAACTATGATAAGCTTGATGAATCAAGTAAATTCAAGTTCCTAGAAAATAAGACTTCAAAGGAATACTTATTGTGGGTGATACAAAAAGGTGATACTATAACTACCTTATTCATGAAGATGTTCGAGGACAAAAATCATCCAAGTGCCATTGGAGAAATCATATCATCACCCTCATGTATGCACTTGTATATATATTATTTGTATCATTGTCATGAGGGTAATTGCAAGAGGAAGGAACCTTTTTCTAAAGTCATGGATCCAAAGGGATCTCAATGCGTTCAGAGGAACAACACACTGGAAGTGAAGACTCCATATTTGATTCTTTAAATTGTCATTCCTCTAACCTATATTTCTAAAGTTTGCTACATTACAAGTAGGTGTTGTAGCTGTGACAACAATCCTTAAATTGTTTTGATTCTAGAAATATACTCATTATTCTCCTTTAGGATATATTATTGTTTTGGTTCCTCTTTTTTATTTTTCTAGACAGGTTAACAACAAAGGAAGATTTTTATCCTTCAAAGGGAGTCACTTGATTCAGAGCGAGTAAAAACTATTTGAGAAAGAGGAAGAATAAAACCATCATTGAGGAAACCAATGCAATACTACATGATCAGAATCCTTCTATGATTATATGGGAAAATGCATGTATGAAAAAGTATATGTTCAGAACAAGAGTGTTCAGTAGACTTTGAAAAACATAACTCCCAAATAGTCCTTCACCGGAGTGAAGACTGAGATTGAACACTTTAGGATATTTGGGTGCCTAGTGTATTTTCATGTACCCAAAGAGAAGAAGTCCAAGATAGACCCTTCAGGGAGAAAGGATACATTTATGGGGTAACAATGAATCTTTGAAGACATACCAGATCTACATCCCTGTTCAGAGACAGATTGAGACAAGAATAGATGTTTTCCTTAAAGAAGAGATAGCCTTTCAAAGATCCAAATAATCTCAGATGGAGATTGACAGTGAGACAATAACTTCTCCCCCTTCAATAGTTCAGAGGGAGAAAGACATTATTCCAGTTGATCCAGTTGCAAATGTTGACATGTCTAGAAATATTGTAATAGGGCATAAAAGGCCTGCCTAGGCTCTCTCTGAAGGAGGTAGAGAAACATACAAGCCTCTCAAGGCACATCTCGAGAGAACAAAGATATTTTTCAAGCTATTATTTAGCCATGAGCCACATCATTGATTATGAACCTTCTTGTCATAGAGAAGCGATAGGTGAACAAGTATGGCAAGATGCCATAATAGAATAATACCAGTATGTCTTAAAAAATGATGTATGAGACATTGTCCCAAGACCAGTAGGGAAGTCTATGGTGACTTCTAAGTGGTTCTATAAAATCAAGCATGCAGTTGATGAAAGTGTCGAGAAATAAAAACCGAGATCTGTAGCCATAGGATTCCCACAAGCCGAGGGAGTGAAATATGATGAGACATATTGAGCTAGTAGACCAATGCACTTTCATCTGTACTACCATCCATGAGTTGGAAACTACATCAGATAAATGGATTCTTGATGAGTTTAGGTTTAAGAAAAAGTGTTTCTAATCTTAACTGATATTACTACATTGGTGACAAGAGTCTGATTTTGATGACTTATTCAGGAAGTTGTGTTGTTGGATATAAGCAAGCCTCAAACTATGATTTTGAGATGAATGATCTGAGTATGATGCACTACTTCTTGGGACAAGAATAATGTGTTATAACCCTATGTTTCATAGGATCAACTGGTGACTAAAAATCTCTTCCTCTAGTTGTATTTTTGTTGTAAATAATATTTTATTCTGCAAATGATTTACAAAAGAAAGAAAAAGAAAAAGAAAAAGAAAGAAAAATAAAGAAAAAGGAAAAAGAAATAAAAGAATTAAAAATAGAAAAGAATAAAAGAGGGTATGAAAAGAAGAATGATAAAACCCCATGCAATAAGAATGGCTTGATTCATACTGCCTAACCATGGTCAAGTCCTTTGAATTTATGCAGATAGGTTAGTGAATAAACTTGGCTAAAGAGTCTAATCTTAGCCAAGTTAGAGAGGTTAGTGAATAAGTTTGATCAAACAGTTTAAGCTTGGTCAAATGTCCTAGGTTAGAGTAATTCTTTAGCCCAACAACTTAATATGTGTTAAGGTGCTAGGTAATTAGATTAGTCTATAGGTAGAATGTATTATTTCAATAAAATTGGTGAAAGGTTGATGTTATGCCTTTGATTTGAGTCAAAATGAACTATTTCTAACTCCTTGGTATCCTAAAAACCCATAAAAAATGTGTATCCTAAGTTTTGTCGTGATATATTATGTTTGGCGCTTTGTGCTAAAGGGTGCGCTAATATTAGCGGTCCATCATCGAGCTCTCAGATCTATGACTGGCAGAGGATATCGGACCCCCCCAACCATTCTACCTNTGGGGGGGGGGGGGGGGCGGTACGAGTTGGTGGTATTCCCGAGCGGGTGCCTCATAACGTGGCTCATTCTTGTTAAATCAGACCCCCCTCACTCTATACAACTTGCCACCTACCTCGCCCTCTGAGTAAACCACCAAACCACCCTTCCATACCACCTTCACACTCCGTCGCCATGCTCCATTACTCTGCCTACACGTCACACTCCACTGATCTGTCGCCAGTCACCTCCCATCCACCATTTATCCATTCACTACCCCCCATGTCGCCTCCATACACTTTTTACCCACTCATTACCCTCCACCTCACTCCCAATATGCCTGTTGGCCAATCACTGTCGTCGACCATGATCGTTAACCAGATGACTAGTCATCCACTTAATCCTGTTTTTTCACCATTGTTGAACTGTTCACGATCCAAATGTAGCCAAAGCCACCATTATCCATTCTCTTCAGTCAACAACCTCCATTAACGCCTAGTAAACAAACTTAAGATTCTTTTTCAGTTTTCCAGGTATAATTCGGATCAATGGCACCCAAATCCAAATCTTCAGAGATCGAAGAGAATCCCCTCCTCTTGTCGACCTGGATCAAATACTGTTGGCTGATAAAGACTACTTAATTGCAGGGATGAAGTATGAATTTGACTTCTTCGAATTGCACTTCTGGCTCAAAGACATTTTTCTGGACCATAGAAATGAGATTGGACTCTAGGAATCCAATATCCCACTATACATCTTCCCTTAGACATACAATTTCCCCGATTTTTCTCTAAAATGCCAAGCACACTATCTCCCTATCCAAAGAGCCATTGTTTCGTCATCTAGTGAAACTCTCTTCACCATTACCTCTGAAATGCTAAACCAGATAATGCAGATACCTAGAGCCGACTCCCTTTCCCCTTTTTCCATCGAGATTCTGACCGAGATGTACCAGAAGATTTTGTTCCCATAAAGAGCTCAAATATTTGAGCTCTTCCTCCCTGAAAATGCTCAATTACCCAAGATGAATCCCCTGTACCATTCATCCATATTATCAGTAAAAGGAAACCAAATCATTTCTTCCATGTGTTTCCTCCAAGGATACTATTTAGACGAGACGGTAGATGAACCCATCCTAGTTTTCTTATTCATTTTTTCCACCGAAGAGAAGGCTACTATACAGTTTAACTATAGCCAGTTTCTAGCCGACAACATCCATTAATATCTCTTCGATTTTTCTACAGAGGGTATGTTCAGGTATTCTTCAATCTTGGTGTACTTGCTCATGTTTTCCAAGTAGATATGTTCTCCTTCTCCATGCAGAAGCTAGACCAAGATGGTAACCCACAACGTGTCACATCCTGGATATCATTAGTGAGAAAGAACTCATCTGAGTTCAATTTCAAGCAGTTCATTGATATTTTCTACCATCCAGTGGTAAGCATGCTCAGTGGAAGAACAAAACCAAGGATAAATGAAGAAATTCAAAGGATTCTACACTTGTCAGACCTAGATAAAATAGGTGACTGGTACTTGTACCCGTATCATATAGAGATTAGGGTATACGGATGTGAATTATCCCCTTACAAGCTACCCAAATATTTCCCCGTCAGGATATTCACTCTGGAATATATCTGACAGATGATAAATTCAAATGATATTCACTTTGTGGCTTTAAAAAAGAAGCAACAACTAAGGATCAAGGGATAGATAGGTTATTTTATTTGTAACAGCTGAGATGCAGTGGAGGAGGCCAAAAAGTTGTTAAAGGAAATGAAGTTCAGTCTCATTTTTCCTTGGTACTATGATCTGTGTGGAATTATCGGAAGAAACCATATTAAATAACAATATTTCCCCATATTCTCACGTGCCCAAACTAGAAATTGAGAAGTTCATGAACCAGAGAGAGTGGGAGGAAAGCACTTTACTAGACACAGAACAATAGCCTCCTCCTACCAGTATTTCACAGACCAACACTCCACAGGTACCAGAAGAGAAGAGGCCCAGAAAAGAAGTCTCTCCTTCAATCACATAAAGCTCAATAGAAGACTTCCAAGTCTACAGGAAAAGGCCCAGACCAGTCATACATCTGACAGGTCTAGAGGAGAAGAAACCCATTCCACCATAACTGTAATGGAGGGATAACATTCACCACTTTTCCCAGGAAGCCAAAAAATGATGTCCACTTCTTCATCCAAGAAACAAACAGATGTCACATTGTCAACCAAATCCTCACAGGAGCCTGTAGGACTCAACATCTTTGAGAAGTATAATCTGATAAAAAAGAAGAATGAATCATTGAACAACAGTACCTATGCACAAGTCTGGAAACAAACATCTACAACACAACATAGGTTTTTCTTTGCCTTTGATAAAGAGAAAAGGAGGATGCACATGGAATTCTTGCAGGCATAGGTGCCTCATCCCAAAGCAGTTTAATATTACAAGAGGGAAACATTTGAATTCGATATCAAAGAAGTGCATCCAACTGACCAAATGGATATGCACATACAGACTAGGGAAATGATTTTTTCCACCCTGGAAAATACCTCCATGACTACTGCAAAGTTGTAGGTTTCCTTAAACAATGCCCAGACTTAGTTGAAGCTAGAGAAAGTATCTTCTTTAGAAAAAGATAACAAGATCAAGTCTTTGGAAAAGTTTCTACTCAAAATTGGATATGATCCCTCAAATGTGAAAGAAACTAAGGAACTACTAAAGAAGAAGAATGCTGACATATCATCCTTAAGAAAACAATTAAAACTACCAACTACTAAAGACTCACAGGCCAAAGAGATGGTTGAGACTAAAGACCACAAGGATGAAATGATAAAATTAATCATGGAGCAGAATGCGTAGATCAAGGAGATGGAGGTCGAGTTGGAGAAGTTAGTGAAAGGGAAGGAAGAAACTGCACCAATGACTGTCATCCCACTAGATGCAATTCCTATAACAACAATAGTAACATCAATAGCAACAACATCCACCATAGAGTAAATTCCAGCAAAAATCCCAGTGACAACCAAAGATGCATCTGAGAAACTGGAAAAATCAATAGGGGACATGACTTTTCAAGGAGAAGAAATCAAAAGATTGCAAAAATAAATTAATAATCTCCAGAAACTGAAATGCACAAGTCACAAAGGTTTAAACAAGAACTGTAGAAGCTATAAAAGGAGACAGTCATGGCTAAGACACTGTCAGAAGCCAAGGAAAATAGTTGGATGGACATCTGCAAATCCATGACAGATATTTGGAAACTCATATAGATTATGTTTGAGTAGCATAAACTGGTGCAGAGAAGTAGACAAGCCATTGAAAAGATAAGAGGAGAATTGGGAGAAATGCCTACAGAGGCAAATGAGATCAACAAGTTCTTGAATTCTAAGACAAAAGAGGAGCTGGAGGATTTGGAAATTGAGGATAGGACAGAAACTATCCTTGAGGTCAAGAAAGTTTTGACCAAGAGGGGATTGATGCTGCAACTTGAGGAGAGAGTCCAGACGATGGATATTGGAGTGCAGAGGTTTTTTAGTAAGGTTGACTCTCTGCACAAGAAAGTTCTTCCAGGTTTATTAGTTATCAATGAAAATCTGATTACTCTCTCAGAATACGTACAAAAGATCATCACAGTGGCAAAAGATGGTTCTAAGTTTGTAAGAATATAAGGAAACATCACTAGAAAATCATTCTTGGAGACTCTACAGTTGGACCTGAGCATCCAACACCAGATAAAGTACATCTTCATCACCAAGCCCACCTTTGCCAAGTACACAGAGATGGATGAAGTATACCGAAGGTTACTCAAAGTTACCATCCCTAGTCAAAAGAGATGGGTAGACCTGTGTACTTTGATCGAGTAGAGGTGATGTGTACATCTGAGTCAACATGTGGAACAATCATAGTCAAGTCAAAGATGAATCACCAAACACTTCCTCATAATCAACATCAAGTATTCAAGGATCATTTAACATTCCTACCTTTTTTCAATATGTAATCTAGTTAGTTATATTTTCTCTCCACCATATCATGATCATTAATGACAGGATCAGTTGTAAATTTGTCTATAAATACTTCAAACTCTGAAGTATTGAGGGTTGATTTTTGCACCCAAGCGAGCTAGCTCTGTAATCTTTTTGAAGAGATCCATCAGTAATAGAAAGGACGATTCACAGGATTCCTGCGTGATTGTGTTGGTGATGTTTACCTTTCTTTGTTAACTGTTTATCTTACTTCGTTATCAATTTGTTTTCTATCTGTGGTCGTTTAAAAAAAGTTAAAGTACATATTTTGTTTCAAGCACTCTATTTCTGGATTTTAGCGATTTAAATGTAATTATTCTGATATTATAATAAAGAAATTCTTAAATGCTTCTTTATTCTGATTGACTACATCACCTTTCTTCGTCTTTCCATCACTTTAATTCTAAGAGATCTAACATTTTCATTATCTTGCCCGATGAAGAAACCTAATAAAATCTGTATCTGTTCTCAATATTTAACACAAACCCTATAGCCCAATGGATGTGTAAAGAAATACTTCATCTGTTGATACTAAGAGGGGGGTGAATCAGTATCAAGTACAATTTAAAACCTTTTTCAACTTATACTTAAACCATTCAACTATATCCAATGAGAAATGAACAATAGTATAAGAGTTACACCAATACACCACAATACACCATGCACAATATATGAGAAATAATCAATAGTTATTGTTC
>JASDQU010367932.1:0-11501 GCA_032191745.1 Picea mariana
CAGGTATTGGGTTGGTACAACAAGTAGTGAGATTAGATTGTGATAGTCAGAGTAAAATATTCCTGGCAAAGAACCCAACTTATCATTCAAAGGCAAAGCATATTGATGTTCAGTATCACTTTATGAGAGACATGGTTGAGGAAAATAAGGTGTTGCTGGAAAAGGTTGACACTTTGAAGAATGTTGCAGATTCATTGACAAAGTCTGTGAGCACGGAAAAGTTCTCCTAGTGTAGAGTAACAATGGGCATTATTTCCCTGGATTGTTGATTAAATAATCCCCTAGTCCCCTGGATGAAAATAAAACAACACGTGGGAGAATGTTGAGTATGAGTTATATTCTTTGAATGAGTGTGTGGGGGCGTGTCATATATGACAACTGCGTTTGACGATCCCTCGCAGTAGTGCTCTGTTTGTGCCATGTGTTCTTTCCTAGGGGGGTCCCAGGGGGGGGAAAGTATGCCCCCCCTGGTTACACACAACGTTCAGCATCGGGCGTAGCCCGAGGCCGACGAGGTTCAGGGCAGGGCCCCAAATTTTTTTTTGGGCATTTTTTGTTATTTTTAGCGGTTTACTAAAAATAATCCCGGTTTTAGGGATTAGGGTTTTGATATCTATGGAATACCTAAAAAAATTGTATATATTGTATGGTGAATGGTGATATTTGATATAATGAATATAAGAAAGGTTTTCCCGGTTGAGGGTTTCCAATATAAAATCTTTGTGTACTCTTTGTATGAGCCATTGATTAAATTCTATTTTGCTTAAGAATCTATATGCATTGCTTTAATTCACAGGTTTAAAACTTACAACGTGCATGCTTATTTTGAGGAAAAAACTATTTTTGGAAGGTAAAACCAAATTTTGGAGAAGAAAAACTAGCAGGAAAAACAACACATGCGAGGGAAAGTTGTATGCAAAGGGGGAAAGCATGTAAGGAAAAACTAGCAGGAAAACCTAACCATGTTAGGGTTAGGGTTTTAGTAAGAGATTGTAATAACTAAGAATATTGTAAATTAGTATAAATAATAACCTAGGAGGTCTAGGTCGGGTTGGTTGTGGGTATTTGTTCGAAGTTGTTCGATTGAGATCGATTGGAATATCGATTCAGTTCAACTATTGTATTTCTGATATAATTTTGTAAGTTGTTGAGTAGTATAAGAGTCAAGTAGCTATATCTTGAGGGTTAGATCACAGGCTGAGGAGCCTGGTGTGATCTATTCTACCTCATAGAGGTTGTGTAACCTATTTCATGATTGTATGATCGGAATTGTAGTGTGCGCAACGCTGCATATTGCATAAATATAAGTAAAAGAGCCTAATAAGCCAGATATTTGTGGAGATATCGCGGGAGGGGGTGAACCACAGTAAAACCTATGTTATGTGTGTTGTCTATTTAATATTTACCTTATGTTAGTATTTATATTATGAATGGACGAATGAATGATTCAATTGAATCTATTAGAATGCATGCATAGGCTTAGCAGATGAATGAATCTTACGAATAATAAAGAGAATAATCAGATCAAGGTCTGAAGAAGATCAAGGATAACCCCAGATCCCCACTCATTCCTAGATTGAAAGAACTTGAGCATTGTAGTCACCCATATAACTATCTCGTGTGAGACTACACAGTACATCTTGTGTGTTTTGTTTCCTTCTGGTTTACCAGGTGGGCCGATAGTTTTAGAGGGTTTAACCTGTTCAAATCTGAACCTGGGTCAGCCCAAGAAGTAGATAGAAATAGTAATAACTAACAAATGGTTTTGTTTCTGAATGGAACTGCATGGGATTGAGAGAATGATATCCATAGAAGAAGCAAGTGGAGAATGAAGGTATAAAAAGGGAATGTTCAGACCATGGAATCCAACAAAGGCAAAGATCAAAACATGGTTGAAAAGAAAGGAGATTGAATTTGCACAGAAGGATAAAAAAAACCCTAAGCAGTGGATATTAAGGTTAAAACACAACCACCCTACAAATAGAATTAGAAAAATCAAGTGGAATCCTATGGAGATCGTGCAGTTACAACAAGTTAACAAGAAATTCACCCACATAGTAGATTTCTGGTTAGACAGTGTTGTTGCAAGATTTATCACAGAAATTGTAATAGAAACTACGAATTCTTACAACGAAGTAGAGCATGATTTTTTAAAAGGACCTAGAGGTAGGTATATCAGATCCTTGTATACTTGAATCAATATTTTACTGTATAAAAACAGTGTGATGACTATGGAATCAAATAACTAAACTTCCTTACATGCATGGGAGAAGGGGGGAAGAACTGACAAGAGGTGGAGAAATGGAGGGAGAGAGGGATAAGGGAAATAATAAGGAGGCCATGGACCCAATCATGATGGAGTAAGATCAAATAAAGCAGATAATGGAAACAGTTGGAAAGACGCGCAGCGAAGTACCCTACCAATATAAGATGAATAGTAAAAAGAGAACCATAGTTGATAGAGAAGGATTAGAAAGTGATGAAGAAGAGGTAGAGGATCTCCAATTCATGAAGCATATTTAGGAAATAATACACACAACATATGAAAGGAAGACAAGTGGTCCAAGGGATGGGGCAGAAGGTAGAACTCTTGTTACACATTATTTTGGGCACCTCAGTGATCACTTGACAAGAAGTGTTCATGTTCCCTAAAAATATTAAAAGAGACTTTCTCCAAGAGAAAAGTGATTTGATGTTCTCTGCTAGAAAACCATATGAAGGAAGGTCATTGCACCCTGCTCTATTCATGGGGTGCGACGATGCCTGATTGTCACATGATGCAATATACCTAGACTATGACATCATCATAGGATGCTAAGTATGTAGGGTGTGACAATGCTTTAATCTTGAGAAAAGTAAAATTTCACAAATGTTCTAGAAGGGGATCTTTTAGAAGATGAGGTGGCCTCCGATTGGTTTGGATCTTACTTGCTTCTCCAATTTGGTGGGATCATCCTAATTTCCTCATCCATATCTCTTTCACAATATATAAAGAGGGATCTCTCATGGAAAAGGCTAAGGTTGAATAGGCTAATAATTTTATGGATAGTTCTACTTTAGATCATGCTTGAGAGCTTCATTTCAGTTCATCAAGTCATTGTGGATCTTCTTCATTCAAGGTTGGAGCAAATGTGTGTGTGTTGGATCAAAGGACCATCGAAAGGGGACCTTGCGACATCAAGGCTTTGGTGGTAATCTCCACTTTCTTTTTAATATGATAAAACGATATGTTTCTTTCCCATAAAACTAGTTTTGTTTTATTGTATGATTCCTTGATCACACACATAGGTTCTTGTTGACTATATTGTATTGCTTTCACTTTGGTTGGCTTGTGTTCCCTTGCAGGTTTAATATGACAAGAGCATTGGAATGAAGCTAGGATGGAAATGGATAGAGGAAGCAACATTTAAAAGGTATGTTGTCCATCTCTTGTTAATTAGTAAACTCAATAAATATATCTTAGGGAAAGTTTTATATTATGTTTTGTTTTGTTCTAATTTCCATTGGGATCTAGGGAGATCTGTTTATGTCCACATTTATCGATTAATCTGATAACAAAATTAGCGACTATACTGGGGATATGACTCTCTTTTTTGTTTTTTGTCTCTTACTTTATTTTAGCCTTCCTTATTTTGTTTAAATTCATTCTTTGAGTCTGTGGGTGATCCATCTGGACTCCTTGGGTCTAAAAATTCAATTAGAGTTTTTGTATTTCCTCCATTTTTTTACTTCGTTGCAGATATTGTCGCACTATACTACATAGACAACCTATGATGACCCTATGACGTCTCGCCCTACTTGTCAAAACCAGTGCGACGACATCACATTGTGCCCTATTGGTAGCCTATGACGACCTTAGCTCATCGCATTGTGCTCCACTATCAACCTACAACGATTCTTGTAGGAATTGTTGGAGTGAGCCAATTTATCTTTTTTCACCCATTTTTTCCTCAGTTTCCCAGAATGAACTTATGATACCAGTGTTTGGTTGATTTATGAGTTTAAATCTTGCATTTGATTGGTTTTCAGGGATTGAAAGTCTTTCTTTATAAATTTTGCAAGTTTTTCTTTTTTATTCTTGTCACAAGGATATAATCTTGAGATCTTGATCGGAGTGCTTGTTAGACAAAGGGTCTTTGATTCATTTGAGGTTTTGGATTGATTTTGCATTCCAGATTGTTTGTTGATTGAGAAACAATTTTGTTCGCATTTGACAAAAAGCCTTCCAATCATTTTCATTTTTTGTCCACGTTATGAGTCTTGTTTAGGAATTTTGTTGAATGTGTTAATTTTCTTGGATTACTCTTTCCCTAATGTAATTAGAGTTCATAGAATTGAAAGATTGCATGTTCATCTCTTCTTACATTTTATTGGGTAAGGGTCACATACATCATTAGTTTCATTTCTGTCTCCCTTTTGAGTAAACAACAGATTTTAAAATACAACATAATTTTAAAATTTATTAGCAACTTTTATTTTCTAGAAATTCTCTTCACCAACATTAGCTAGGATAGAGCTTTGGAATAGGTTGTAAGGCACACTCTCCAAAGCATCAAAACACACGGTAGTATCTTGTGATAGGGAGAGTTTCAAATCCACTTGCTACATTTTGTCCTGGGAAGCCCTTCTAACACAAGGGTCAATCATGAGGCCGCATTAGGACTGGCAAAGTTACTCACCCTCCTTTGTCGGTCTTAGTGTAGAGATTGTGTGTATTATTGGGGGTCACTTGAGGGTATACCCACGATTATGTGTGGGAGCCTCTCAAGTTGATTTCAGGCTAGATACCCTACCTTTGTGCATGGATAGGACTGTCGATTGTTTCCCTAGGAATCATTGTCATAATTGGTAACCTTAATAGCCTATCTATTTAGGGTATTTACACGAGGTGACTATGGAGGGGAAATTTTTCACGGTACCTAGAATCGACATTGGCCAAACTCAGTCAGGCTCCTTGGAGGGTATACCCACGATTATATGTGGGATCTTGCACCAAGGTGTAAGTCTGTTAAACAAGTCGTCAACGTAACTTTTCCACCCTCTTTATCCCAGCCCCTTCTTGTCTTGATTTCGCGATGTTGGATTTCATCACCAACTAGTGATCTTGGAATAAGAAGGTTTGTTTGTTTGGTTTGATTTCTATATTTCATTAGTGAGTGTTTTTTGTTTCCCTAGTTTTCCATAGACATTTTTCATTCTTTATTTAGTTCAGCCAACATCGCCCTTCATTGTTCACATAGGATGCAAGGGTTTCCCCCAAAAGATCCAGAAGGTTACCTTGTTTTGCTTCCTAGCTCACCAGAAGGCTCTCCTGAGGGATCAGTCAATAACGAAGTAACTTCACAGGTTGGAAATTCCCATTCTTTAGAAGGATTATGAATTGTTTCAGACTCTTTAGAGGCATTTAGACTACCCCCAAATTCGTTATTTAGTTTCAGACACGACGCAAATTTTCTCCAGATGAAGTCATCGAGAGAAATTGTTGTTGTTGACAATATTGGAGTACCTACTAGACCTAACGCACAATATGGAGTAGATGATCCACTTTTTCAAAGTGAATCATTTAGAACCCTAGCTCACACTACTGGAATTTTTAATCCTAGCTCTGCCCCTTCTACAGTACGCAATCTTTTTGGAAACCTAGGAGCGAGTCCTAACCAACCTATGGCATGACAAATGAGTGAGACGTCTGTTACCTATACAGTATCTTTAGATCATTTTACTAGCACAAACAGTAATTTCACCACAGTTTCAGACCAATGGTTGGTTGGTTCTCACTCAATTATTCCTCTCTAAATGGCCCATTCTACTATGGTCCCACAAGCTACGACCATTTCTACCGGAAATGTGGTTATCACTCAAGATCCTATTGAAACGCCACCTATTCTTAGACCAAATCCATCACTTCCCCCTGGGTATACTTCTTTGAATACTTCCATTGTTATTACTACCCAGAATCCATCTGGAGGGTCAAAACTTTTCATTCCTCCTAGGTATAATGTTGCTAGCCATTTTGTTCCTACACCTATCTAGGTTCTCTCCAGGGGACCTTACATCCCTCCTCCACCTTTGTTTGGAGAATATAATCATCCTGGCCCTAGTGGCTCCAATCTAGTTGGGAGCACATGTCATTTTGTCACTTCTGGTTTTCAGATTCCTGTTGGAGGCCAACCTCAAGTTGGGGGGAAACCTCAATTTGGGGGGAAACATCATATTGGGGGACAACCTCAAGTTGGGGGGCAGCCTCAAGTTGGATTCCATAACCTAGTTTATGATAAAATATACCTGTGTTACAATATCAACCTTGGAATATTCCTTTCCAAGGGAATCAACAACTGGCTGGGGGTAAACATCCTCAAGTTAATTCTTTTGTACCCCCTAATCTCGGTCAACCGTATCCAGGTTCTATGAATCATATTTGGGGTCATAATTTCTAGCCTAATGTTCCTTTCCAAGGGAACATACGTAATCAACCCACCCTCGTTGGCTATTTGACTCAAAATCCTCCAAAACTGAATCTGTCAGGACTGTTTAATTACCTACAAACTACTTATGGTCCTACCGGTATAACTATGAGACTTCCTCCTCAAAACTACTAGTTTCCTCAAGTGAAAAGACAGTTGCCTTTCCTTGCCACTTTGGATTTACCAGATTTATCTAGGATTTTTAATGATCATATTTTTCATTCTCCTTATTGGCTCGTCATACCAGCCAAATTACCATCTCACTTTCCTAAGTTTGATGTTCGATCGGGAGAAGACCCGAATAATCATGTCATGACTTTCCATGTTTGGTGTTCCTCCAACTCATTGATGGATGGCTCCATTAGATTGTGACTTTTCCAACGAACTCTCACTGGTTCGACAGCTAAATGGTACATTGAGTTACCCTCAGGATTCTTTAATGACTTTAATACCCTAGCCATGGCCTTCTTAACACATTACCAGTTTCCAATTCTATATGAGACATGAACTGAAATTTTGAGTTCTTTTAAACAATCCTCTTCCACTCATATTTCTGATCACATCCATGAGTGAAGGAGGAGAAGACAGTTAATCAAAGTTCCCCTTCCTGATCAACTATTGGTTGAGTGGTTTACCAAATCACTCATTGGGCCTATATCCCATGATGTTTCCATGGGTGGTGTTGTCACTAAAGAGAATTTGATTAGTCATGCTCAATATCTAGATCTCGTTTATTTGGAAATGGGCCCACTTTACAACTTGATCCCTGATGCTCCTCGTCCATCCACAAATCCTACCTTGAGACATCCAGTACCTTCTCATGTTGTTGATGGTGTGATTGGAACCTTCCATGATGAGACTCAGTCTATACAAGCCAGTCACACCAATCCTAAATCTAATAATTCTAATGTACAAAATACTCCTACTCCTACTCCTCCCTCTGGTAAGACTTATGAAATTAATTCGGTTCAATCCTCGCCTATCGGGAAAAATCAAAATAACAAGAAAGGGAAGGGTAAGAATAAGGAAGAAAAAAATAATAATCAACAATCTGAGAAGCCCAAAACATAGCTCGATAATGACAAATATAAATGTAAACCTCATTACCATTTCCTTATTTTTGGTGATGATCATTACACGAAATATTTTCCACGACATGTTGAGGTTACTAAGTTCCTCCAAGGGACCGAGAAGCATCCTAAACCTGCCATTTTGTCACAACCTTTCCCTTCTCAGCAGTAGGCTCAATTGGTCATTCATGACCAATCTTGTCCTTCTACCACATCTTATGTCCTTATGTGTACTAGTGACTCCAAGAAGAACGAAGTTGCAGTCACAACTCGAGCCAAATATTATTCTTCGTTGAAAGAGAAAGTTGATGATTTACCACCTTTGTTGGTTCAAACTCTTCCCTCAACTTCACCTCCAAATAGTCCTTTTTATCTCGAACAACTGGGTCTCAATACAATTCTTCTCCCTCCTCCTAAGGGCATTGTTCGAAAGTCTTCATTTAATACTCATGCATGTGCTACCCAAAACTACAGTATTGTAGAAGACCTTGTGCAACAACCCTTTGCGATGTAGACTCTCGAAGTGCTTCAAAGTTGTCCTACTCAACGGAAGGTGTTGTTAAAATCCTACATATACCAATTTGATAATATTTGACTTGGAAGATCACATTCCAAGGCTTCCTCCTTAGTTATCGTTTCAGATCCAAGTGATCGTGGAAAATAAAAATATCCTTCGAACCCTTATTGATGAAGGAGCCTCAAATTGTGTTATGTTTGTTACTTGTTGGAAAGATATTGGCTCTCCTTACCTTACTGAGTCAAACAATACCCCTAAAGACTTCAATAGTACAGGGTTCAAACCTTACAGTGTTCTTCCTTTGTTGCCTATTATGTTATAAGGTAAATCGATCAATGTTGAGGTTGAGGTCTTTGATGTGCCTCTTGATTATAACCATTTACTTGTCCATAGCTGGATTGATTCCATGCATGGATTTGTGTCTACCCTTTTTCTTGAGTTACATTTCCCGCACTAAGGAAAGTTCATTATTGTTGACCAAATGGCCTTGTTTAATTCTTATTCTCATACTAGCAATGTGCCTTTTATCTCAAAAATAACTCTAGGTTATGAGAATGTCGACGTGGGTCTTTTAAAAGATTCAACCTTGATGGGTACATTTCCAATCCCACCACCTGATATTCCTCCTCCTTTTGTCACTTTGATTAACATGATATCTGTCGTTGTTCATGAAACCCCTAAGTCATATGACCCATGGATAGTACCTAGCTATGGTGATCATCTTTGTTACGGCGACTGAATTCCTTCAAGTCCAGTGGAATCAACTTATTAATCTATTCAATCGACAACCCCCTCTCCTCCTTCTCTTTGTGATACATCTCTTGATCTGTTTCACATGATCTTTCCTACTGATCATATGATCATGTCAGTCATGTCTATGGAAGATACTCCATGGGAGGATGGGCATCATATTTCCATTCTCTTCCTAGAATGTGATACCATAGAGATCTACCAACGTATATTGACTTTGTCTGTCCTTGTTGTTATTTCTTTTGTTCTTGAGTCAACACACGATGTTTTGTATGAAGGGAACTTGAGTAAAATTTCATGTACCATTCCTCTTGACATATCGATTAAACTTGGAGTCGTGGGAAATGTTCACATTAGGGCCTCATGTTCTACTGATGAGGTCTACACTTATAAATTCCTTTTCCAAGAATTTACTGATGTTTTCGCTTGGAGTTATGAAGAAATGCCAGGTATTGATCTTGATATTGGTGTGCATGAGATTAATAAGTTATCTGGATGCTAAACTTGTTCGACAAAGAATTCACCCAGTACATCCACGTAAATATGCTTCTATCAAGATTGAAGTTGAGAAACTTCTTAAATCTAGCTTTGTCTATCCTGTGGCTTTGACTGATTGGGTATCTAACCTTGTTCCGGTAAATAAGAAACAAGGTACGATATGCATTTGTGTAGATTATAGGGATATAAATAAATCTTGTGCTAAGAAAAATTATCCAACCCCTTTCCTCGACCAGATCATTGATGACCGTGCCAGAAGAGAAATCTTCTCCTTCATGGACAGTTTCTCTGGCTATAATCAAATTAATATTTTACCAGGGGATCACAAGACTGATTTTATTTTCCCTTGGGGAACCTTCGCCTACCAGAAATTACCTTTTGGTCTAAAGAATGTTGGGGTGACTTTTCAGTGCATTGTGTCTTACACTTTTCATGATATAAAGCACATCATACAACCCTATCTAGATGATCTATCAACGCATTCCATGCATCGTCAAGATCACCTGGCACATTCACAGGCCATTTTACTCTGCTATCGTTATTATCACATAAGTTTGAGCCCACACAAATGTGCTTTTTGTGTGGACTCTGGTCGACTCCTTGGTTTTATGGTGTCTATATATGGGATTCGAGTAGACCCCTTGAAGGTTGAGGATATTCTTAATCTACCTCCTCCTTCCACACTACACTAGCTCCAAAGTTTGCAAGGGAAGGATAATTTTTACGTCGATTCATCCCCAATTACGTTGAATTAATGAAAGGATTTACTCAGCTGCTCAAGAAAGGTTACAATTTTGTATGGGATGACACTGCCAATAAATCCTTTGAAGCTTTGAAACTCACCTTATTCCATACACCATTATTGTTTCCACCTGACTATAGCCGAGATTACTTCTTCTACTTATCTTATTCAGAATATGTATTGCTATGGTCTTAGTCCAAGTGGATGATTCACACAATAAACATGTGATATACTATTTGAGTCAGAGTCTCATGACTACTGAAACCAAATATTTACATGTGGAGAAATTGGCCTTGGTAGTTATTCAAGCTATTCAATGTTTTCATCACTACATCTTATTATGCAAAACCACCATCATTTCCAATTGCAACCCCATGCAACATATCCTTACTCGATAATTGTTGGGGGTAAAGTACTCCAAATGGATAGTTATTCTCTAGGAGTTTGACTTGGAGTTTTAATGCGCTAAGTCAAAGAAATCTTTGGTTTTTGTCAAATTGATATGTGACCTTCCCTCTACTGAGACAGAAACTGTGGAAGAGGATTCCTTACCTGACAAATCCCTCTTTCTGATCAATTCTGATGATGTATGGTAAAGTGATGCAAAACCCCTGCCCTCGGGCCGAGATCCACACAAGATCTACTCTAAACCACGCCAAGAGTTAATGAAACCCTTTGTTTAAGCTCACAAAGGATTTTAGGTTTTGTGACTTGAGAGAACAACTAATGGTCGTTCCTCTCCCTCTATGATTTCTCGACTCTGAAATTTCTCTTTTGATGAGAATGATAGTTGTGAGCCTCCCTTGATCCGAAGGTCCAGATATTTTTGGGGTTCATGAACTAGGAGTTCACAACTCTCGAACCCAAAATCACTTTTCTCTCTAATCCCCAAATTCTAATCTGCGAATTCGCATGAGATCCAATGAATTTTGTTGGATTGGATCCAACGACCGCTATCTCTCCTGAGCTTATGGGTATTGAAAAGGCACTCGCCTTAACCCCATCACTTCTTTGCAGGATCCAATTCTCATGGGTCTTTGACACCTCTCCACAAAGTGTTTCCACCATTCGATTCCTCACTTGATAATCCCTTTCGCAATTCGGGAATTTAGAGTGACCAAAGATTTGGCCTACACTCCAAATTTGTGCCCCCCGAATTCACGAAATTATCTAACGGCTCAAACCGACCACAATCAATGGCCCACGTTGATTCTTGAAATCAGGGTGGTGGGTTCATCTGACTTCTAACCAGCTTATAGCTCCTCTAGATCCTATGGTCCTCACGATTTCGCGAGTTCTCCAAGGAGAATTCTGACCGCTCGATTCACTTCTCAATGACTACTGCAAGACGAGTTCGACCTTTGTCTCCCTTTGATCACTTCAAAGGTTAAATCCCTCTTGATATTTTTCTTGTAAACTCAAGATTCCAAAAGGGATCCCTGCACGCACTCCTTGTGGAA
>JASDQU010367934.1:0-11501 GCA_032191745.1 Picea mariana
TGATGACATGTTGGGTGAATTGAGTTATTCTTAGTTCTTTATTAACTTGATCATTGTTCTAGATACCACTGGATATGTATGAATGAGGAATACATTCCCAAAAATGCATTTAGAACTCATGAGAGTAACTATGAGTTCTTGGTCATGCACTTTGGCCTATGTAATGCTTCCTCCTCATTTCAAAGTCTCATGAATCATGTTTTATGTCCTTCCCTCTATCCTTTTTTCTTAGTTTTCTTTGATGATATTTTCATCTATAGTAACACATGGAAATCCCATCTCGCCCATGTGGATTGAGGTTCTCCATCTACTCTCTAAGAAAACACTTTTCCTCAAACAGTCTAAATGTGACTTTGGATCCTTGATCCAAAATAGATCCAAGAAGGACAAATTTTCAATGTTCTTGGAATTGGACAAAACCAACTCCATTACATAGGGCTCGTCGTGCTGATTCTGACAATATATGTTTTTCTCAAAATGGACACCATATGTGAAAGTTACTGCGTTTTGAATGTTTTCCCAAACAGGAAAAATGTCAAAGGTCAAATTCAACTAGTCAAGGTTGTACAATTAACATGGAAGATGATGTTAGTAGTATTTCATGATGATGTCAGTAGGACACTTGACAACACCAGGATGTGCCATTTGTGAGTCAGTTTTGGCATTTTCAGGGGTGATTTGGACCACTAAAAAATTCACATGTAGCATTGTATATAAGTGACACGTGGCACTGTACAGAGGTGACATGTGGAACTGTACGATGGTGACACATGGTGGTATGGACATGACATGGTTCAGTGACAACAAGACACTTGATAGTATGAAAGGATGACACAACAGTATTGAAGGATCACATGGTATTATAGACAATGATGTGGACGTTGATTAGGAAGGCTAATGTTGAAGTACAGATGCTGACATGGCAGCTGATTGGGCAAGATAAAATGGAAGTACAGATGTTCACGTGGCAGTGAACTGGGCAGGATGACATGGCTCGGGCCAATCAGGGCTTGACATGTGGCCTAATCTGAGGGTGCCACCTAGCAGCCCGAATTTTCCCAATGTGGGCTAGGTCACATTTTTAGGGCCCTAGTCACATGGGGGCACAACATGACCAGTAGCCCAATATTTGGGGGGTTCTCTAGTTGTGCTAAATTTGGTGGATTTGTCCAAATTTAGAGGATTTCACCAAATCTGGGATTGATTTTAGTGGATTTTTTCCTAGAAAATGGGATCTAAGCCCAAAAAGAGCCCAGAAAGAGTGGCGAAGTTGGGATTTCGACCCCAAACTCAAAATATACTTAACCAGACGTATTTTGAATGGAAAGGTGGTTTCGAACAAGAGAAATGCTGAAGAATTGTGAGTTCTAAGCCATTATTATGTAGGGAATTCATTGAGGAAGTGAACTTTGGAGGCCATTTTCAAGAGCTATGCTCATCCTTTTTCAGTGTTGTTAGTTATGTTGGATTCTTGAAGTTGAGTAAAACACAACCAAACTAGTTTGAAATCCATGTTATTTACTTTTGATGTACTTTTGAATCATTGAAGATTAATAATAAATCCTCCCCCACTAATACAAAGGCCCAGAGGTGTAGGAAACCTTGTCGAACTCCATTAACAATCTTGGCATTATAGTTTGTTGTTATTAATGTTTACTTTATGTTCCGCATTCATTATGATGGCTGAAACATTATTTCATTAAAACTTCTTCTTCTTCTTAATTCCTAAATGGTAAATTAACTCATACATAAACTTAGCCAAAGTCTTTAAAAGATCAATATCAGATCAAGTGATATCAGAGAAATTTGAAAGTTGGTTGTTTGAGTTTGCATGATTACTCGGAAACTCCAAGAAAAGGCATGCAAGCAATGGAAGTGATGTTTGACGTGGCAGTACATATGTTGATGTGGAAGATGACTGGGTAGGCTGATGTGGAAGTATGGATGTTGACATGGTGGATGACTAAGTAGGATGACATGGCAGGATGAGGTGGCTCAAGATAATCAAAGGGTTACATGTGGCCCAATTAGAGGGCACCATGTGGCAGCTCGAATCTGCCCAATGTGGGCTAGGTAAAAATTTTAGGGCCCTGATCACATGTGGGCGCCACATGACCAGGAGCCCAAGATTTGGGGGATGCGCAAGTTGTGCTAAATTTGGAGGATTTGGCCAAATTTGGAGGATTTTACCTAATTTATCCCTAATTTTAGTGGATTTTTGCCTAGAAAATGGGATCTGAGCCCAAAAGGAGCCCAGAAAGAGGGGGGAAGTTGGGATTTTGACCCCCAACTAAATATATACTTAAACATGCCTATTTTCCATAGAAAGGAGGTTCAGAAAAAGAGGAATGTTGAAGAATTGTGAGGTCCAAGCCATTTTTATGTAGGGAATCCATTGAGGAAGTGAACTTTGGAGGCCATTTTCGAGAGCTAGGCTCATCTTTTTTCAATGTCATTAGTTGTGTTGGATTCTTGAGGTCAAACAGAACACAGCTATACCAACTTGTAATCCATTTGATGTACTTCTGATGTACTTTTGAAGCATTGAATATTAATAAGAAATCCTCCCCCACTGAGACAAAGGCCCAGATACGTAGGTAACCTTACCGAATTCTGTTAACAATCTTGGCATTATGTTTTGTTTTTCTTAATGTTTAATTTCTATTATGGATTCTTGATGATGGTTGCAACATTCTTTCTTTAAAACTTGTTCTTATCCTTAATTCCTAAATAGTAAATCAACTCATGCAAAAACCTAACCAAAGTCTTTAAAAGATCAATTTTGGATCAATCCTCAGAGGTAGAGTACCTGGGTCATATTGTAGGAAAGGATGTTGTATGGGTGGATCCTAATAAAATTGAACCTATGAAGGATTGGCCTTGCCCTAAAAATATTAATCACTTTCATGGTTTTTTGGGTTTAACGAGATATTATTGCAAGTTTTTTTAGAATTATAGAAAAAATTTGGAACCTATCATTGCTCTTGTTAAAAAGAATTATTTCACTTGGAATCTATTTGTTAATAAATCCTTCCATGTCTTGAAATAAGTCATGTGCACAACTCCTATCCTGGAACTTTCTGAGTTCACAACGACTATTGTCCTGGAATGTGATGCCTCAGGGAAAGGAATTAGGGAATTCCTCATGCAATATGGAAGGCATAAATGGATTTCACTAGAAAAAAAATCTCAGAGTGACATTTGGGTCAATCAATCTATGAAAAGGAAATGTGGTTATTCTTCATGCCATGGATCTCTGGCATCCTTATCTGTCAGACAATTGACTTAGGTTGATCGACATTTTGTTTGGATTGTTGGTTTTCATTAATGCCAAACCTTGGAGAGTGATATTGTAGATTTATTTCAACCCTTAGTTATTGATGTCAATGCTTGGAGAAGTCTAGTAGTGCAAAATGTATGGATAAGGGACCCGAGTGTGTTTTAGTTATAAAGGCATGACGATCAATGAATATTTAGGTAAGCCTATTATATATGGATAGTACACTTCATTCCATTTTCATTGATATGTGGAAGGCCGCGTGGTTCCTCACAGTTAGTGAGATATGGCCTTCTGAAGTTTGAGGACCCCCAAGGGTATTCTAGACGCCCCTAGAAGGTCAACAAGAATTCAATTATTCTATAAAGCCTTCAAGACGATTCCTATTCAATGTGGTTGCAAGGAGAAATTAATTAAATAATTAAGTGGACAAAGTGGTTAAGTGGAGAATGTGGCTAAGTGGAAATTTTTTGTTAAGTGGACAAAGTGGCTAGGTGGAAACTGTGACTAAGTTGACAAAGTGGCTAAGTGGACAAAGTGGTTAAGTGAATAATTCAAGACGAAGCTACTTGGAGAGTATAAATAAGAGATCAAGGGTCTCCCATTAGCACCCATATATTGAGATTATTGAATATCTACAAGTGACTGAGGTAACCAAAGGAGATCTAAGGCAAATTTCAGAGGGAAGGTGAAGTAAATAAGGTCGAAAATTCAATGGATGATAAAGTTTTTAATGATTTTTTCTAAGGTATGTTATTTACAGGTCATCACACCAATTCTGCAATAACTTTGTTTTTGGAATGATTAAGATAACAAAATATGGAGGATATTGATACAATATATCCAAGTAATTGGGATAAAATTTTTAGATTGTGGGTCGTTATAGTTTGGGAGTTACACTCTATGGAAGACAATGTTTGTGGCTAGTCTTGAAAGTAGTCTAAAACATGTGTTTCGAATAAACATGTAATAAATTATTCATAACAGATCTAACTTCACTAAAAAAAAAATTCATTGGTTATAATACCATTGGTAGTATTTTTTTTACCACTTTCACATCCATACAACAAATATTCCACGTGTGGCATGCTCTACAAGTTCGCTCTCTAGAATAATCTAGAATTCAACAAGGTCTGTGATTTTTTCTATAACTTCTTTTATGGGAGAATCCAAGTAGTGAAACATGGAGGATTTGTAGAGAATACACTGAAGAATATTGTGCATAATTTTCATAACTTTATGCATTACAGGTACACAGTTATTCGTGTTGAAATTTAGGGTTATTGACTAATCCAAAATTAATCATGTGAGACTAAAGTAAAGTTTGATGAAAATGCTAGTCTCTTGTTCTTGAAGTGAAGGAAGGTTTGCAGGTATATGTTCACATACGCAAGATCTTTTACAGAGTTATTGGTATGTTTACATTCATGTTTTGATGGCTACATTTGTTGATGACATGGTCCATCCTTGAGGATACATAAAAATGAGGTTTGGCATGTGGTTTTATGTAAGGGTTTATGGTATTTGGCTTATGGATTTGTGATGTATTGATAGAGAACTCTTGCTGGTTTTCTTGATGTATATTTTGTTATATGGTTGAGGTATATGTTGAGTTCATGGATGAGACACGTATTTGATGAGTTTTCATATACATGAGGTGAATGGTATGGTGATGTTGGACATCTTGACCATGCATCATTTGACTTGTTATTGATACATGACTTGTACATGCTTGGTACATTGTTAGAGGAATGTGTTGGTAATAGCTTTGGACATATTTATAGTGATCTTGGAACATGGTTCATGGTTGATGTGGCATAGATATCTTTGTATTGGTGATGGTTGTGGCATGTTGTGATGTGCATGGTTGATGCACTTGTGTTGGTATAGGTTGTACTAGTTATTGATGTACATGATTGGTTTAGTGACATTATTGTGATATTTGGTATGAGATCTATGTTATCAGATATGATATATTGAGGAGAGTAATGGTACAAGTTGTTGGTTTATTTGGTATATGTTAGTACATGTTATTGGTACAGGTTGATTATATGTTATTGGCATAGATTGGTATAGGATGGTTGTATAGGTTTTGATAGGTTTTTGGCATATATTGGTAGAGGTTTACAATCAAATATCTCACAGTGATAGTGTGGTAGTGGCTTCATCATTTATTTGATACTTATATTTAAGGGTGGTTGGATGGGGAAAGGAAAGGGGGGTGTCACCTCCTTCTAGTTGATGCTAGAGAATCAAGGAGTTGGAGATTCCTTCAAGTTGGAGACTGAGAACTAGGTGGTTGGAGCCACCTTTCGGTCTGAAATGGAGAACACGTAGGGTTGGATACTCCTTCTGGTCATAGTTATAAAATTGGGTGGTTGTAGCCACCTTCCGGTTGGATCCAGAGAACACAGGGGGTTGGAGCCTCTTTTTTGTTGGAGGAAAAGAATTGGGTTGTTGTAGCTACCTTTCGGTTGGAGTCGAAGAACACATGGGGTTGAAGCCTCCTTCTAGTTGGAGCAAGAGATATATAATTTGGTGCTTCCTTGAATGTAATTCTTAAAGGAATATAAGAAAAGAATTCCATGGTTTTCTCCCACATTGGGTTTCCATGTAAAATAATGGTGTACTGTGAATTGTGTGGATATGTGTATTATTGTTTATTATGCACCGATGAATGTTAATGTTTTATGATGAAATAACATATTATTGATGAACTAATGAACATTGTTGAATAAGTTGAAGGAATATACATTGTGGCTAAATGGACTAATAAGTGGTATAAATTACTCATTACTAATTCACCCCCCCTCTCAGTAATCCAAAAATTGGTACCAAAGCAGGTCCTTCAAGAAAATAGTTTAACCACTGGAAGGAGGATCATGGAGAGAAATAGTTTCTGTAGAAATGTAATACCATAGTTCAATGATCAGAATGGTCTGAAGTATGAGATGTGGAGAAAAATAATGAAATTTTTTTAGAGGAACAGGGATATTATATTTGGTAATCAGTTGCGACAAGATACATTTCTACAATGAAAGAAAGGATTGTAGCCAAGAAGGAATTGAAGAAAAATAATTAAATATAAATGGATTTCATCTGGGAAGGATTACTTGATATGGTAAGAGAAAAGGGTGGTAAATTCTCATCAACTAAAGAACTTTGGGATAAATTACATGATATATATTTTTCTCCCATCACAGAGTTAGAGTTTAATAAATAAGATATAGATACAAAATAGGAAGAAAGATTATCATCATGTCAGATAGATTCAGAAGAAGAGGAGTTTGAAGTGACATAAGCCAACATAGGCGAGTTATTTTTCTTATGTCACTAAAGAAAGAGAAGAAAACAAGTCACCGAAGAAACAATTGATGAAACAAAAGGAAATTGTTAAAGGTTCCGAAGAAGCTCAACAGGTCATCAAGAGTTTAAGAGCTCAAATAGAAGAGGTTACAAGAATTGAAGAAACTCTAGAATATCAAAAGTAGTGTTTAGAAGCCAACATAGAAACACAAAAGGAAGAAGAAGAAAAGAGAGAAAATATACTTACAAATCATCTCAAGGAAAGAATCGATGACTTAAACCAGCTTGAGGAAGAGTTTGGTCAAGAAGAGAGAAGACGCGCAGAAGAAATAATTGCATTAAAATTCCAACATGAAGAAGCAAAGAGAAAGGAAGAAGTCATGAAGTCTCAGATAATGAAAAATGAAGAAGAGGTTGAGAATATGAAAGAAGAAATTGTCACACTAAGGATCAAAATCGTCAAGATCAACAATAACGTTAAAGAAGAAAACACATCCACATCGGTAGTAGAGAATGAAGAGAAGCATTATAGGTTTCCATAAAAGAAGAATGAAGAAATGAGAAAAAATTGTGTAGAAATACTCAAAGGAAGGAATCATGGTCGACCAAAATCTAAGAAAATTGATGGAGATACATATTCAATAAGACCCTCCACATTCAAGCCACACATAAGCTTCAACCATGATCGCAATTAGTCAAGGAAAGAATTTATAAGGACTACACCACAAATAAGATCATTCACTCCCACGTATGTAAATTTATTTTATGGTCATTTTTTTAATTGTACTACTTTGGACAAAAGGTTACAAATTGCAGGTATTATAAAATAAATGTTCAAGAAAGAAATGCTTATGTGGCCCCACACAAAATTGAATGTTACAAATGTCATTACTATGGACACATAGCTCATGATTGTAGAAGCATGATCGATACTTCCATGAAATAGAAAACATATATCAAATATAAGAAAGTATGGATAAGAAAACAGGAAGAACATGTGAACCAAGACCAGGTCCTAGATATCGCAAGATTGGAAATAATAGGAGATGAAGAGAAATATACAAAGAACAAGGAACAAGGAAAATGCCAAATACAAAAATGTTTGGAAAAGAAATGAAAGAAAACAAGAACATGTAAATAAGGAACAAGTCCAAGAGATTGTACTTTCAAGTATTGTAGTGCAAGATATATCCACTGACAGGAAGAAAGAGGTCAGTGTTTAGAAATATGCTGAGCCTACCAATGAAGATGATGATGACTCTGCATCTGAATGAACACTTTTCTGAGTCATCCAACTTGGAGACTCCCATCAAATATGTATGGTGAATAGGGGGATTCTAGATAACATCTCTTCAGATCAAAAAATCATTTTTCGAGTAGATTGCATAGTTCAAATAGATATACTAATAACAATCATTTATAGTAACTACAATATGACATATTGATGAGTTGAAAAAATTACACAGGAATAATTCTATGATTGTATTTAGACAAAGATATCTTCAACACATGTTGTTCCACAAATGCAGAGTTTGGATTACAAATAGAGAAGACCAATGGACACATTTAAAGTTTGATGATTAGTTGTAGCAGTGAATAATTCATGATAGTAGAGAGACATATGGGTCAGCATTGTGGACATTTCAGTAGCAAAGTCTTGGAAAGTATTGACAAAGATGGATTTGTAAGATTCTTAGCAGTAGCTTAACAATTGGAATTAGTTGAAATTAGTTGATCACATAAAGGCAAGCAGTGAAAGGCACAATAGAAATGGGAAAAGAGAAATCATCAACAGAAGTGATAACATCATAAGGATATTGTAGAACATTATGGGTAACATAAATAAACATGAATTTATAAGAACACTTAGCAAGTTTGGACAAATATATGACAATGGATGAGATATTGATTCAAATACTGATTCATAGATTGGTTTAGAGATAAAGGAACATAATCATAATGGATGATAATTACATAGGAATGTTTGAATGCTTATTCTTGAATGCTTTTCATATATGTCAATTTATTACACAATGAAGCACCAATGGACAATGACTCCAAAAGGAAGAAGGTATATAAAGACATATATTTTGCAACACAACATCTTGTAGATAAGTCAAGGGAGAGAAACAAAAGAAGAAAGATAGGTAGAAAGATCATTCAGAGATGTTTTTAGATAGAGAGGTAATAATAGAGGTATGATTCCAACTGGATATATTCATTGTATGTATGGATATATATTTAGATTCTTGGGGAGAGAGAGCACAGAGGCATATTTCCATGGGGAGTGATGGTGACAAGGGAAGCATGAGCGATATGAATTTAGTGTTGCATCAGAGTGATACCCTTTGTCATAGGGGAATATATTATTCAAATGAAGGGAGAGAGAGTAATTATAGGATTAGAAACACAAATAAAGATCAAATACATTTAGTCAGGGGGAGCAGCCCCAAGGAGAGTTCAGTCAGGGGGAGAAGCCCCAAATGGAGATACCCTTTTCCATTGATGTCAAAGGGAGAGAGATAGAAACATTTATGAGGAGTATGAACATGAATTATTATCACAACTAAGTGTTTCGATCAATTCCAAAAGGGGATATTGTCAGACAGTTGGCTTAGGTTGATGGATAGTTGGCTTGGATTGTTGGTTGGCATTGATGTAAGCCCTTGGAGAGTGATATTGTAGATTGATTTCAACCCCTAGATATTAATTTCAACCATTGGAGAGTGACATTTTAGATTGATTTCAACCCTTGGATAAGTCTGGTAGTGAATTTCTGTAGCGCAAAGGTATCGGTAAGGGACCCAAGATTGTTTGAGGTATAAAGGAAGAAATATTAGTGAATATGCAGGTAAAAATATTCTATATGGATAATACACATCATGCCATTAACTTTGATATGTGGAACGATAGGTGGTTCCTCACTGTTAGTGAGATATGGTCCTATGAAGTTGGAGGACTACCAAGAGTATTCTAGAAGCCCCTATAAGGTCAACGAGAAGTCAATTATTCTAGAAAGTCTTCAAGAAAATTCATAGTCAATGCGGTTGAAAGGAGAAATTAATTAAATAATTAATTGGAAAAAGTGGCTAAGTGGACAAAATGATTAAGTGGACAAAGTGGTTAAGTGGAAAAATTTAGTTAAGTGGAAAAAGTGGCTAAGTGGAAAAAATGGTTAAGTGGACAAAGTGGCTAAGTGGACACAATGGTTAAGTGGATACTTCTAGAGGAAGTTACTTGGAGAGTATAAATTAGAGATAAAGGGTCTCCCATTAGCACCCATACATTGAGAATATTGAATGTATACAAGTGACTTAGGTAACCAAAGGAGATATAAGGTGAATTTTAGAGGGAAGGTGAAGTAAAAATGGCCGAAAATTCAAGGGAGGATAAAGATTTTAGTGATGCTTTCTAAGGTATGTTATTTACAGGGAATCTCACCATTTTCACAATAAAGTTTTTTCTAGAATGATTCAGGTAGTGAAATATAGAGGCTGTTGATACAACATATCTAAGTAACTGGGACAATTTTTTTATCTTGTGGGTCATTATAGTTTGGGAGTTACACTTTATGGAAGATATGGTTTGTGGTTAGTTTTGAAACTAGTCTAAAATAGGTGTTCCGCGTAAAAATATCATAAATGATTCATAATGTCCACATTTAGTGAGACCAAATGAACTGGTTATAGTATTGTCTACAGTATGTTTTGTACCATTTTCATATTCATACAACAAGTATTCTGCACGTGGCATGATCTACACATTCTCTCTCTAGAATAACCCAAATGTCACCAAGGTCTGTCATTTTTTCTATAGCTCCTATTCTTGGAGGCTCCAAGGAGTGAAACCTGGAGGATTGGAAGAGAAGACATTGAAGAATATTTTATATAATTTTCATACCTTTATTCTTTACAAGTATATATTTATTTGTGTTGAAAATTAGTGTTGTTGACTAATCCAAAATTATTCATGTGAGACTAAAGTAAAGTTTGATTAAAATGCTAGTATCTTGTTATTGAAGTTAAGGAAGGTTTGCAGGTCTACGATCACATACATAGGGTCTGTTACAGAGTAATGAATATTTTTATATTCATGTTTTATGGTTACATTTGGTCATGACATAGTACATGGTTGAGGATACATAACAATGAGGTTTGGCACATGGTTTTATGTAAGGGTTTATGGTATTTGACTTCTAGATTTGTGATGTATTGCTAGATGACTCGTGTTGGTTGTATTGATGTATGTTTTGGTATATGGTTTATGTATATTTTGAGTTCATGGATGAGACACATAGTTGATGAGTTGGAATATACACGAGGTGTATGATATGGTGATCTTGGTACATCTTGATGAGGCATAGTTTGACTTGTTATTGATACATGATTTGTACATGCTTGGTACATTGTTAGAGGAACTTGTTCGTAATCTTGTTGGAAATATTTGTAGTGATATTTTCACATGGTTTATGGTTGATGTAGCATAGATATCTCGATATTGATGATGGTTGTGAGGTGTTGTGATGTCCATGTTTGATGTAGTTGTGATGGTATATCTTGTACTAGCTGTTGATGTACATGATTGGTTGAGTGGTATTATTGTGATATTGGGTATGGGATCTATGTTATCAGATATTGTAACATCCCGCTCTGGCGCACTGACAAAACTTATTCTTTGAGAAAACTTGCTCGCAAGTGATCTGGATTTTTATGATGATGAACCACTTAACCTTGATGATGATGTGTCATGATTGATGACAGGATGTTTTACTATTGCTATATACAAGTGCTATTGACTCAGTTTCATTGAGTGTGCAGGGTTTCGGACCTTGAGGATGCAGAGGCATCGGTGGAACTCCCTTGGACTCCGGATTGAGTCAGGGAGTGGGCTATTTGAGTTGTTTTCATTTACAGTGATA
>JASDQU010367939.1:0-11423 GCA_032191745.1 Picea mariana
TATTTGCTTTTAGAGCAGCCAGATCTGTTATTTCGGCCCTTCAATCTAAACCCTTTCTTTATGTCCTGGCAGGAAAAGCGATTGAAAGTATGGGGGCCGGACCGGAGCATATCAACCAAGATGCTCTGCTCCTCTCTTGTTAGTAGTTTGATTCGCCTACCCCAAGCAATAGAGTTTCCATACTATGCTCTTTCATAAACACAGACCTCTTCTCTTGCTGTCCTGATCGAGCCAGCCTAACAGTATAACTCCCTTTCCCTGACCGAAGCGCTCAATGCCGGGAGATCCGATTGGGAGAGGCAGCTCATTAATGATAGTAGTCTTTCTTGTATTCTTTTCAAGGAAACGAGAAGCCGCAGTTGGTATTCACTCCTTCCCTCACTGAGTTAGGTGCTTGGTCTTCGAGGTGGGCCATCGGGGGGAGCGAAGAAAGAAGTCTAACCTGAAAAAGAGTATGAAATCAAGCTAGAAGTACTATTATGATAGCCTCGTATTAAAGCAAGCTCATTCATATTCATACAGTAAGCTTCTTTCTCCTTAATGCTATCCAGAAGTATAACTTATATATCGTCTTATAAAGAAGTACTACAATGCTTTCCATAGAAGAGTAAGAGACAAGGTCCTGTCGTCAAGTAGTGGGAGGAGGCTTACAGTTTCGTTTGCACACACTGGGAAAATTGATTATGGTGGCAGTTTATTGGTACTTGATGTTTCAGTGTGCGACTATTCTCACGAATGAAAGCGAAGACTTAAAAAAAAAGTGGTTGGAACTCAATTTTCAAATTAACACATGACCTGCAAAGACAAATGTAACAATATTTCAATATTATGATTATAAAGTTAGTTTATTCTTTATTACCATGTTTAACATGGTAGTATGGAACTCAATTTTCAAACTAACACAACCTGCAAAGACAAATGTGAATAATATTTTAAAATATTATGAATATAAAAATAGTTTATTCTTTATTATTATGTTTAACATGGTAGTGTAGTTAGTTGATTCCAGTTTTAAGTTAAGTGTATAGTTTAAAGGGAAGTGTTGAAGTCACACTAAAATGTTTTTATCAAGATTGGAAGAATTAGCTCACACAATACAAAACAACTTGTATTATTGCACATAATGCACACAAATTACATACGTATATATAGCTGGACTCAGATCCAACTAATTCCAATCTTAAAGAGAGAAGTTGAGAGAATCTCTCAACTTCCTCAACAAACCCAAACCAAACTAAGTAAGCATAATTCTAACACCCTCCCTTAATGTTTACTTTACAAATTACAATAATACTTAATCACAATTACAAAAGAATTACAACACTTGATCTTTTGTCTCTTTGTCTGATCTGGTCTTCCTCAGCTCTTTACACTCACTCTGCAATCACCCGGTTTCCGCTCTTTCTTCTCCACACATTCGAGCTTCCCATTGACACATTTAAAGTCAAACGCTTCTGACCATCTTTGACACTCTTTGTGAAACCGACGCTTCTCGACCTCCAGAAGGATAGTCTCGACACTGAACCATTTTATTGATACACTTCCATCTGTGAAGTTCCCCCGAAGAGCAAATTTCGACAGTTATATAGGACAACGATCTAAGTACGAAATGTTTTTAGCAACCAGTTAAACAACTGACCTTTCTACATACTTACAAACTCACTAGGTAACCTGTAACTGTTGACTTTGAAGCACCGAAGTACAACAATAATCTTCAGTTTTAACAGACTTGTAGACATATTTAAGCTAGTAACATGTTCTTGTGGCACCGAAGAACTCAAGAACTACATGCTTGAATAATATCACTCTGTTACATATTTGGTTCTGCATTATTTGATTCTTTTCACACAACAAATTTCACATAATATATATCTAACATACATAAACAATAACTGTATTCTAGAAAAGTTTGAGAGGTTCATCATCACTGCATGAGTATTCATGCATAGCATCTAGTGAGTCCTCAGCTATGTTAGCTGACTCTTTCATTTTGCCATTTAGAAGATCATTAGCACGTGTTTTGCAATTCAGTACTCTATATCCACGTTTTCGACAGTAGAAGCATTCAATGCTTTTATTTGTTCTTCCTTTGGAGTATAATGCAATTTCAGAATGTGAACTGACTTCCACTTCACCTTCCTTCATCCTCTTTTCTTCTGCTAAGAGTGCTGAAATCATGTCTTCCAGAGTTCGAGAGGGCATTTGAGTTAAAGTAAAAATAACATTGTCATATTTTTGAGACAAACTATTCAGCAAGATTGCTTTTGCATCATCTTCATCAACTTTAGAGTCGGAGTCAATCTTTGCCAACTGCACTAACAAAGACTTTAGATCATTTATGTGAGAAGACAATGATACTTCATCATGCATTTTTAATTTGAATAGCTGTAATTTTAATGAAAACTTGGCATTTAGAGTCTTTTCCCCAAATATTGTACTCAATTGTGCCCACATTTTTGCAAAAGATTTTTCCAAATCTATTAGATGTAGTTGGGAATCTGCAAGAGACAATCCAAGAATGGACTTGGCTCTATCATCTTTTTTCTCCCATTCAATTAATTGTCTGGGATCTGTAGGTGCCTTCTCTGTACCTTTTACTATTCCCCATAAATTCCTATGCATCATTTGAAGTTGTATTTTTACTTTCCAAGTATGAAAGTTAAAACCATTAAATTTTTCCAATGTAATATTCTCCATATTAACAAAAAACTTTAATCAGGAAATGAATACCTCTGCACAACAATCAATTCACCTCAATTGCCCGATGTTTCCCTCCCAATATGCAGCAATCAACTCTTCAAGTAATCAGCAGATCACAAGCTGATCACGGGCTCTTCGAGCGATAAACAGATCATGGAAATAAAACAACAGCTCAACAATAAACAGATAACAGTGGCTTAGCAATAAAACAACGACCCAACAATAAAGATTACAACGGCTCTCTTTTGCTAAGGCGGCTACAACAACTCCTTCAGTAGCTGGTTACGGCAACTCTTCTCTCTTCGGTCTGCAACAGCGTCTGCAATATTAGAATTCGGCTCTTCTCAGCAGCGATTGAATTCAATCTCCTCCACAACGAACGTCTCCACGGCTAATCTTATGGGAAACAATCTCACCTCTCACCTCATCTCTGATACCATATCAAGATTGGAAGAATTAGCTCACACAACACAAAACAGCTTGTATTATTGCACATAATGCACACAGATTGCATACGTATATATAGATTACATACGTATATATAGCTGGACTCAGATCAAACTAATTCCAATCTTAGAGAGAGAAGTTGAGAGAATCTCTCAACTTCCTCAACAAACCCAAACCAAACTAAGTAAGCATAATCCTGACAGTTTTAAGTTAAGTGTATAGTTTAAAGAGAAGTGTTGAAGTCACACTAAGATGTTATAAAGTGGAATTTGAATTTTATTGTAGAGGGTGAGGTTGTCCTTTGGGGGTGTTGCACCCCTTTGTGAGCCCATGTGCCCAAATGAATCACCGTGCCCCTGGTTGCCCAAACGAATCGTTGCGTCCCGGGTCGCCCAAACAAATCATTGCACCCCTTGTCGCCCAAAGGAATGGTCGTGCCTCTTTGCGGACCCAGTCACCCAAACGAACCCATACGCTCATCAATTGTCGTGCCCCTTGGAACTGGCGTGCCCCAACCTTAGTGTGCTCCTCATGTCGATGTGACCCAATCTCTTGGTTGCTTCATACTTGGGTAAGCACCTTGGCACGTTCACATGCCCAAGGTGCCCACTTGACCAACTAGTACAGATCTTGGGTGTCGAAGCAACCCCAAGTTCTGTCTCTTTGAAGGCATGAGTGAGAGTCTCCTTACCCCTCTAGCGAAAGACCTTACACAAATCGATATTGTAAATTTGAATAAACCCTAAAAAAAAACCACTTTAATAAAAATTCTTTAAAATTCCCTTATATTAGAGTTCATATGATATATGGCCCTTTTGAAGTGGCAAGAGTGTAGTAAAATTGTGAAAATTAGCTAAAAGATCCTAAAAGTTGCTTCAATTTACAAAATTTCCACTTACGGTCAAAATCATCGCCTCATGTTTGACATGTGTCCTGTAACCTTTTGTAATAACTTCAGGTGAAATAATTCTGATTTGATGAGCTCCAACGTCAAAATTGAACCTTCAACCTAATGGTACCAAAAGACACATGTGACTAAAATACTTATGTGTAACATCTTTCAACCCAACGACGGCCATTTCAAGAGGACTATGCTTGAAGATTGAATTCAAAGTCCGTGAGAGATATCCTTAGTATTGAGTTTTCATAGCCCTAATAAGGTTTCAACATTGGTATAATAGTAGGGGTGCATTTGTTTAACAGTCTAGCGTCTAGAGGTGCCTTACATCTGTAAAAGTTCTAATTTCATTGACATTCTTTTACCGATATCAAAGAACAATCTTGTTTTATCTTGTGATCTACAAATTTTCTTAATATTTAATATTCTGAGTATATTTTTGGCAAAGGTTACAACTGACAGGCGCAAAAAAAAATGAAGCATATCATAAATTTAATGGTTATGTACTTATGCGTGGTTATATGTAAATTTAAGTGAAACAATGATAACTTGTAATTAGAAAGAAATACTTGCGTGGAATTTTAGCTATTATAAAATATTGTTTAACATAAAGTCCTTTTAGCACAAGCTTATCCTTAAGGTATGTGCCATATGATTCCGCGATATCTAACTCCATCTAAAATTGCATAAGGTTATGCTGATTGCAAGTGTTAGATGAGTGGGCCATGGGTTGTATCATTAGAAAACAATCATCCATCAAGTTAATTACAGTCATGGAATTCCTTCACCTAAGAAAATCTTAAAATCTAAGAAATAATGTTTTTAAAAATTTACATAGTCAATGTATTTATGATGCAATGCACTAATAATTTTTAACCTTGGTTAGAGCAGCTCATGACGCAATTGTCATTATAGACTACTAACCAATTTTATGATGCCGGTTACTCCGTATTGCAGTCGCGTCACTCCTTGAATTACGGAATTAATCGGTTCAAAGGTTTGGTATATAGTGATATGGCACTTCACGAGTATTTTAAAAATTATTTGTAAAAGGTCAATTATTATTTTTATTGATTGGAATGATGCATCTTATATCTGATTGATGCAAAACAATACTTTAGGTAGTCTGGTTCACAAAGAGGTATGTGAGCTGAATATGTTTCTCTGGATGATAAATCAAAAACTATGTAAATCACACTTTTTCCATCAATAAACATTTGTTTCACGTGCATATATTTAAGTTGGTGCAGTTAAAAAGCTCGTAGTTGATATTATCTTTACTTGAAAAAAAAACTATGAAGCAAGCTTTATAGTTTTTCATGAAATTAATATATTTTGCATCAATAAAGATTTTTCATTCACAGACAAATTTGAAACACGTACATATATTATCGATTGAACCGCATTGAGATGTATATATGGAAATGTGGAGATGGAAGTTTTGACACTTTAATTTGGGGTGTATTGTATAGTGTCTGGTCTATCTGGAAGTACGGCGACTGCGCAATCACAAGTGCTGATTGGAATGGGGTTGCTTGCGGGTTCGACTGTAATGTTATTGACAGCGTTGTGGGGGGCATGTACGATTGTCGGCAAATGTGATCTCTCTGAAGAGAATGTTGCCATTGATGGCCAGGATACAAAAAGATTCAACCTTTCTGGTATGGTTTGGTCTAAACTTATGATCTTTATGTTTTTATTTCGAATAATAAAGAACTTGTATTATTTGCCCCCATGGCAGAGTTCATAACTTCATATTTAGTAATTAAACTTTTCATATTTTTATGATTTGCCAAAGCCTTACGATATGCTGTCTACCAGATGAGACTGATTGGATAAAAGGTTGTTGTTTTATGAAACTGGTTTAGGTTTGTAGTTTATAATCCATWAYTAATGAAGGATGCTCATTTTAGATCATATTTTATGTATAAAAGATCATTACATATTTCYTGTAGAAACGTCATAAGCCAYGTGCTAGTCTTGTTGAGGATCATAGTAACCAGGTCCAATCGGAACCCAAACCTCTTGGATCAGCCGAATCGGTTTAGATTGAACCCTTGAAACTTTCCTTAAAAACRAACAAAAAAATCTTGAAAAATGATTTAAAAGTTAAAAACTACTTTGGAGCCGTACAACATCTTTTTTCACTTTACAAGCTAGAAACATAGGGTTAAAACTTATTTTTCCTTGGGAAATGCTCCTTATAATAACTTACAATGGTCCCTTTGGCTTAGCTTTCGTGCTATGAGGGGCACATCTATGTTGTCAAAATGACTGAAGACCTGCACTTAGCCACATCTGCATCCATATGAAGGGTTTTGAACTTGGATCTCTATGTTAATAGAAGCTCGATCAACAAAAGTAGGACAGATCCTGGAGGTGATAAATAAAAAAAGGTTTTGGGGGGTTTGCGACTAGGGTTTCCCAAGCTGCAGACCCACCCCTCCCTTCCCCGCGGATTTTACTATCCTCTTTCACCAACTGGTTTTTTACGGTTGCAGTTGGGCTTGGCCATTCCCAGATCTGTCCTAGTTGCACGAGTGAGTTGGGGGTTCTGCTGTTCGTGTTGCCCGGTGAGGGGTTGCTCGGGTTTTTTCTGCATGGATCCGATGCTGCTTGGGCTTCCAGTGGTGAGGCCGTTGTTTGGCGATGGTTTTTTTTCGATGGGCTAAGATCTATAGATTGGATGTATAGGTTTAAGGAAGTGGTGATTTTAATGGAATGGTTCTTCGACTTCGGATCCGATTCTCTCTCTCTTGACTTCTGCCTCAGTCGGCTCCCAACTGCTTTCTCCTGACTCCTTGTGGAGCGGACTGTCTCCCGGTGGTCTGGGGTTTACCTTCTGCTCTCCGTCTCGTCTCAGTTTTGGCTGACGGTTGGTCCCATCTCCTCGTGAGGTTGGGGCTCGAACGATTTTGACGCTCTAACCATCTGCTTGTATGGCCGTTTCGTGGAGGCTAGCTATGGTTGCGGTTCTAAGATCTGTTTCCATGTTGAGTTCTAGCTTTTGGGTGCTCCTGTGAGGGTGTTGCCTCGGATTATCCTAGATCTGCTTCTCCTTGAGAGATCCTTGCTTTTCTGCTCCTTTCTTCTGGTGGTCCCTCTGGTTTCTTCGACTGTCCAGGGTTTGATGAATGCTCAGTTCTGGCTCCCTTTGGTGGTTGTTGATGTTTTTTCTCTCTCTGGTGGGGGTAGTGTCAGAACTTTGAGGTCATATCCTTGGGCGTGCGGTGCGTGGTTCCACACTTTGAGGTCCTTGGATTGGGCGTGCAATTCTAGGTTWATTTTGTTGCTGGATGGGSTCTTCATTGACGTGGCTTTCTACTGGTATAGCTATGGTGAATCTTTCCTCTCTGACCTGRTCCTTTCGRTCTCCAGAGCTTGTTTGGATCTCCTGTTTTGGAGTATTTCTATGTCAAGATCTCTTGTACAGAGTTTTCAGCCTTTAGGGGTTTCTTAAAACTCTTTTTTTACTTCTTGTTTCCRTCCTTATACACACTTGCAAAYGTGGGCTAAGTCCAACCCACTTAGTGTGTCCTTGGARGCACAATGCCTAGGTTCAAAGCCCACTGTCACCTCGACTTGTACCTCTTCCGTCTAGGCTTACTCCTAGGGAAGCCAAGGGGGGTATACCCTAGTTACTATGTGAACTTAAAAGTTAATTTCTAGGARTTGATTTTAGTTGATTAAAAGTTTGGGGGATCTAGCCTATATGCAAAAGCAACAATGCAAAGTGCAAGATTAGAGATGCAAAAGAAATCCTTTCCCTAAGGAAACTAAGACTAGTTCCTAAGATTGGGCAAGGGGTCAACTAAGTTTGAGGGAGTTTCGTTTTACAAATATTACAACAAAAACTACAAAAGAATACTAGATACAAGATTCTACAATTAGACTAGATACAAATAAATGAAATAAACAACTACTTACAAAGTTAAAGACTAACAATAGATACAAATTATACAAATTCACTGTACTGTATAATTTATATAAATTATACAAATTGCAGTCCTCACAAGTTCACTGTCAGCAACAACCTCCCCAACAGCTCCAAGATCATCCCTTACTTGAGTAATTTTAGTAAGGTATGTGGTGACATTTTCAGCTTTGGTCATCTTGATGCCCTTTAGTTTCTCCCTCAACACCATCTTCCTATTTTCATTGGAACTCTGGTAAAGCTTGGTTAAGGAGTCCCACATCTCATAGGCATTGGATTTCCCGGTCACATGTGGAATCACATGGTCCTTGATGGCATCAAGGATAATTCTTTTGGCCTTGATATTCTTCTTGGTGTAGGCTGCCAAAAGAGTAGCATCTGTAAGCACAGTCACAAGACTTGTTTGTGTGTTCTCCACAATATCCCACAACTCATTTTCCTGCAGTATCAGTGTGATTCTCTCCTTCCATGGGCTGAAATTAACAGCCCCATCCAATCTGTCCTCAACCCTCAAACCGGTGGCCATGACCCTCACAACTAAAATTCAAGTCCAACAAAAATATCTGCCAGGTGAAGTACCTCCTCTTCTCAGAAAAATCTACGACTTTAATGGCTGAAATATTTCTTTTCTTCTTCTCTAACCAACTCTGATACCATGTAAAACTTTCAGACCCCAACCCCGTTTCAAGTCTCACTGAGACACATAGTTAAATGCCCAACCCACATTGCACATTTATTGTTGCAAATTAGTAAGCATGAAATTAAATGCTCAGAATTGAAACACAAGAAGTCTGCTACAACACTTTAACTAGAAATAAATCACACACACAAAAAATTCAACACAGAGATTTGGTCTACAAATTCAGACCCTAGAAAAACCCACAAAGGGGAAAACCAGTGAGAGAGGGGAGGCTTTTATTATTCAGAGAAATGAGAGATATTTACAACAGTCATCTTCAATAATTAATACACACACTTATCTCATTTTCCATGCATAAACTCAACATAGAAAATAGTGCCAAAATCGCTCCTTGATTTTTATGCCCAAAAATCCGTACAATACGGTGTCACTGTTGTTGCTGTTTTTTGCCTCAATTTTTGTGCTCATAAATATGTACAATACGATCTCACTATTGTGCTGTACTTTGCCTCGATTTCTATGTTCATAAATTGCCTTGGAATTCGTGCCACAATCTACTCATGTGGTCTCTCTCCCAACTCGACTCTCTCAGGCTCTTGCTCTCTCAAACTCTAGGAATGAATGAATGAGGGCGCCTTAGTCTCTAAGTAGACTTGGTGGAGGAAACTGAAGAGTCATGACTTTTCATTTTCCTTCACAAAATTCCAAAAGTCACATTTAATTTTATCTCTCATAAAATTAATTTCTAGAGACCTCTTTTGGACACTTTCTCACCCCTAGGCGCCTAGGTGATGAGAAACACTTGTCCTTGGTACTTTTATTTAATTAATTTAACAGGGTTTATTGATGTGCTCACATAAAATAGAACGAACATATAAAAATGAAAATGAGTGCTCAAACCTTGTGAGTGTAAATACCCAGGCGCATGAAACATGCAACAACTTGTTTGCAAGAAATGACCAATTAATGACGAAGGCTTACCCTCTTTAACTCATACAAAATTACACATCATTCAATTGATCCTCAGATGAATAACAAGGGGGGTTTAAGCGAGAGCTGGCAATGCACAACATTTTAAATTCTTCACACAGAGTAGAGAGACACACGAATTTACACTCAGAACATGGACATATGAGTTTTCAATTCATGGATGATTGGTCTATCATGGGCTTGGCTCCATTTTTCCACTGCCTAACCTCTCAAAAATCTCCTCTACATCTTTTTCTAACCACCTCCCTCTCCCCATTTGAATTCTCCTCATGCATGATGGCAAGAGAATTCAAACTCAACTTCTCTTCATAGTTCCAAGAATGTAGGGGAGACARCCTGCTAARTTTTAGGAAATGGTGGCTTGGATTGAAGAATTTGTTTCCTCCACTCTTCTTGACTCCTTTTTGCTTTGAAATTCAAAAATGAATAGGGTGAGGGTTCAAGGCAACATAGGTAGAAGTTATTTTTTTAGGAATAAACCCCCCCCTTAGAGCCCCTCACCTTTCCCCTCTTGTAGTATCATAACTCAGCTGATCTTGATCTTCATCTTTATTAACTGCAAAACAAAAATACATACAATATTCACAATACCATGGTATATCTGACCCTTGGAGTTAGTGTAGTAGAATTATAAAATAATCATGCAAGTATATATGTATTTAATTACAAATAATTCTAGGAGTAAAATTTGGGATATTACAAATTTCAAATCTTAGTATTACTCATTGAAGTGATGTCATGTATTGGCGTGGAATTCAAAAACCTTTACTACATGAAAATGCCGAATAGCTTGTTAAATGGTTATAATATAAGAAGAAAAGAAAGTCATTGCACATCGGTGTTTAAGTTTTGTTTTATTTTTGCAGGGTCAGGTATTACTACAGATAAAGCAACTGCTAAGGCTTCACAAATTATGGTGGCGTCACTCATACCTTTCATTATTGTAGAGATCCCTCAAGTTATTGACTCATCTTCGGCTAAACGTATAGGGGTTTTGGTAGGATGTATCGCTGCAATTATATGCCTAATATCATATTGTGTATATCAGGTAATTCAATATCAACTTTAGTAGTTTCTTGATAATTTTTCTACACCCTTTCTCACATTGATTAATAGTTTCTTAATAATTTTCAACACTTTTTTCACATTGATCTTGTTAGTTTATTTAGTAATTGATTAATCTTTGAATCCAAATTTGTGGTCCATTTTTTTCTTTGTTTAACATCTAAATTATAAAAATATTAAAAAAAAGTCAATCTATGATTTTAAATGTCAAGATGTTATTAGTAGCTAGTAGCTACAAGCACCTTTGTAAATTGGGTCTAGCTTGGGTGTTTGAGAGGAATGATTGTTATCCTCCCTACTTAGGTTCTATTCTTGCCAGTGACACGCTGATAATACCAATGTTACGTTTATTGATATCGGGAATTTATTGTTGGGGGTCCGAAATTTAAAATATCGGCAAACTTAAAAAAATACAAAAATAATAATATTTTTTTCAATTTTTTGAACTTCTAAAGCAACATCAACATGAAAAAACACATATTCACGTAAACATGAAAATGAAACTGCAATATAAGATGTATAAGATGTCAAGTGGTACATCCGACATCGGTACTGAAATATGATATCTATTCCAAGCCATAAGTCTTGATAGGATACTACAAAATCACATCAAAACAAAAATAAATGTATCTCATGAGATGATCATCATGAGGCATCTAGATACTACAAGGCTAATCATGATGCACTAAGATATCAACGATTCCCTCTACCCCTTTTATGTGCAAAGGTCATTGTTGATGATTTTTTTC
>JASDQU010367953.1:0-11560 GCA_032191745.1 Picea mariana
ATTGAATCCATCTTAGTATCCAACTTAGCTTCCATTGAATCCATCTTAGTATCCAATTTAGCTTCCATTGAATCCATCTTCTTTTGTAGTTCATTTATGTCCCTACACATTTCTTCACCTTCATCAAGAGTCCAAGTAGGATTTTCTGGAGGCTTATTTGGTGTAGAAGTTCCCTTTTTTGGTGGCATGTTAGCCAAGTATCACTTTTGAACCTTGATTTTGAGGTGGTTTTGCTAGACAATATTTCTTCTATTGTATCTCCCAAGTTTCGGCCCTTTTGGGTATGAAAATTTATTTTATGTAGTTCTCTAATATTTCTTCTCTGCAATGCCATAGGTCTGATCAAAATTGGATGTGCCAAGTGGAATTTACGGTAACTTCCCCACAACTTGCCGATTTTTTTCCCTTCCAGGAGATCTCACTTGTATAGCATGCCCCGAACAAAATAATCGATATAAATTCTAAAACTCACACCAGAAATACTACAAATTGTCCAAAATATAATGAAACTAGTCCCATTCAATTTGGATACTCTAGGAAGATGTTATGATTGTTTTTCCTGGAACACCTTCTTGAGACTAGTCAATAGGACTAGTCAGATACCCTATCTTACATAGGGTGTATCTACAAATTTAAGATGACCCAAAATCTAAACTTTGTACCATAGATACCTTACTCATTTATACAAATAGCCTCCAGATTTTAGGGTCTTAAACATTACAGAAAAGGTTTTATAGCGAAAATTATGCAATTACTCAGTTTAGGATGATTCCAGAACCCTATCTTGTACAGGTTGTATCTCTGAAAGTATAAGGCCTCAGGAGATGAATTTTTAACCCAGCGTACCCTAATCTGTCTACTAAATATCCTCCAATCCGTTCCTTCTGAAACATTGTAGAAAAAAAGTTATAGTGCAAATTCCAATGTGTCTCAGATGTAGAAGCGAAACCCCAAGACCTTGAGCTCTGATACCATATGTTAAGAACCAAATATCAATATAGCATAGAAAAACCTCAAAAAAAGTACTCAACGCCTTGAAAAAGAGATAATTTCAGATAATAAGCCTCTTCGAGGGGGCAACCTCCTTTTATCCCACTTAAATGTTCAAGTACAAGATCATTCAAAATGAAAATGTCTCCTTGGTATATATAGGAGACTAGGAGGTATAATTACAACTAATGGCCTAAATCCAACATAAATAAAATAACATTACTGATATAATATGCCCCAATTAAGAAGTAATGAGCCAATATTAGGGATTAACAATGTCCAGTTGCAAGTCGCATCCCAAACCATTTCGGGGACTCTTGGTCAATTCTCGTTAAGGGCATAAAATACTAACGGAGCAACATTTTTGAGTTCTGTGAGATGTTGCAATCTTTTTTAGGCATCGAATAGGTTACCAAATTATCCATCTTCTCCCAAGGCATGGTTTCGTAAATTGGCCCATTAATCCAAATGTTGCATTTCTTCAAACTGAGCAAAGCACTAGTTCTCGAAATTAATCATTAAAGCAACTTCTGAGGCATGGCACCCATGAGTGAAGGGTTCTCTAGATGAAATCATATCCCAGGCATCCATCAGAGTCGATGGTTCCTCAATCTGAGTCTCGATATTCATTATATTCCCAGTTGCAAGTCGCATCCCAAACCATTTCGAGGACTCTTGGCCAATTACTCCTGAGGGCATAAAAACCTAACGGAGCAGCATTTGTGAGTTTTGTGAGATGATGCAAGATTTTTTAGGCATGGAATAGGTGACTATATTTTCTATCCACTCTCGAGGCACGGTTTCATAAATTGGGCCCCTTAATCCAAATGTTGGTTTGCTTGAAACTGATCAAAACACTAGTTCTCGAAATCAATGAGTAAAGCAACTTTCGAGGCATGGCACCTGGGATTAAGGGGTTATCTAGTTGAAATCCTATCCCAAGAATCCATCGGAGTCAACGGTTCCTCAATCCAAGTCTCGGTTTTCATTTTATACCCAGTTGCAAGTCACATCCCAAACCATTTCGGGGACTCTTGGCAATTCCTCCTCCAGGCATAAAATCCTAACGGGGCAGCATTTTTGAGCTCCATGAGATTTTGCATGCTTGTTTAGGCATGGAATAGGTGAACACATTTTCCATCCGCTCTCGAGGCATGGTTTCGTAAATTGGACCCCTAAATCCAAAGGTTGCATTGCTTCTTACTGAGCAAAGCACTAGTTATCGAAATCGATGAAAACAATAACTTTTGAGGGGTTGGAACTGGGAATGAGGGGTTCTCTAGCTAAAATCCTATGCCAGGAATCCAACAGAGATGACAGTTCCTCAATCTGAGTCTCGTTTTTTATTTTATGCCCAGTTGCAATTCGCATCCAAAACCATTTTGGGGACTCTTGGCCAATTCCTGCTCAGGGCATAAAAGACTAACGGAGAAACATTTTTTAGTTCTGTGAGATGTTGCAAGATTGTTTAGGCATGGAATAGGTGACCAAATTATCCATCCACTCTCGAGGCATGGTTTCATAAATTGGCCCCTTAATCCAAATGTTGCATTACTTCAAACTGAGAAAAACACTAGTTCTCAAAATCAATAATTAAAGCAACTTCTGAGGCATGGAACCTATGAGTGAGGTGTTCTCTAGATGAAATCCTATCCCAGGAATCCATCAGAGTCAATGGTTCCTCAATCCGAGTCTCGATATTCATTATATGCCCAGTTGCAAGTCGCATCCCAAACCATTTCAGGGACTCTTGGCCAATTTCTCTTGAGGGCATAAAAACCTAATGGAGCAGCATTTTTGAGTTCTGTGAGATGCTCTGATATTGTTTAGGCATGGACTAGGTGACTATATTTTTTATCCTCTCCCGAGGCATGGTTTCATAAATTGGACCCCTTAATCCAAATGTTCGTTTGCTTGAAACTGAGAAAAACACTAGTTATCGAAATCAATGAGTAAAGCAACTTCTGAGGCATGGCACCTGGGAGTGAGGGGTTCTCTAGCTGAAATCATATGCCAAGAATCCATCAGATTCAACTGTTCCTCAATCCGACTCTTGGTTTTCATTTTATGCCCAGTTTCAAGTCGCATACCAAACCATTTCAGGGACTCTTGGCAATTCATCGTCAGGGCATAAAAGCCTAACGGAGCAGCATTTTTGAGCTCCATGATATTTTGCATGCTTGTTTAGGCATGGACTAGGTGACCACATTTTCCATCCACTCCCGAGGCATGGTTTTGTAAATTGGACCCCTAAATCCAAATGTTGCATTGCTTCTTACTAAGAAAAGAATTAGTTATCGAAATCGATGAGAAAAACAACTTATGAGGGGTTGGAACCAGGAGTGTGGGGTGCTATAGCTAAAATACTATGTCATAAATCCAACAGAGATGATGGTTCCTCAATCCAAGTCTTGGTTTTCATTTTATGCCCAGTTGCAAGTTGCATCCCAAACCATTTCAGGGACTCTTGGCCAATTCCCGCTCAGGGCATAAAAGACTAACAGAGCAACATTTTTGAGTTCCGTGAGATGTTGCAAGCTTGTTTAGGCATGGAATAGGTAACCAAATTATCCATCTGCTCCTGAGGCATGGTTTCATAAATTGGCCCCTTAATCCAAATGTTGTATTTCTTCAAACTGAGCAAAACACTAGTTCTTGAAATCAATGATTAAAGCAACTTCTGAGGCATGGCACCCATGCGTAAGGGGTGCTCTAGATGAAATCCTATCCCAAGAATCCATCAGATTTGACAGTTCCTCAATCCAAGTCTCGGTATTCGTTATATTCCTAGTTTCAAGTCGCATCCCAAATCATTTCAGGGACTCTTGGCCAATTGCTCCTGAGGGCATAAAAATCTAACGGAGCAGCATTTTTGAGTTTCGTGAGATGATGGAAGATTGTTTAGGCGTGGACTAGGTGACTATATTTTACATCCACTCCCAAGGCATGGTTTCATAAATAGGACCCCTTAATACAAATGTTGGTTTGCTTGAAACTCAAAAAAACACTAGTTCTCGAAATCAATGAGTAAAGCAATATCCGAGGCATGGCACCTAGGAGTGAGGGGTTCTCTAGATGAAATCCTATGCCAAAAATCCATCGGAGTTGATGGTTCCTCAATCCTAGTCTCGGTTTTTATTTTATTCCCAGTTGCAAGTCGCATCCCAAACCATTTCGAGGACTCTTGGCAATTCATCCTCGGGGCATAAAATCCTAACGGAGCAACATTTTTTAGCTCCATGAGATTCTGCATGCTTTTTTAGGCATGGAATAGGTGACCACATTTTCCATCCACTCTCGAGGCATGGTTTCATAAATTGGACCCCTAAATCCATCTATTGCATTGCTTCTTACTGAGCAAAGCACTAGTTATCGAAATTGATGAAAACAACAACTTCCGAGGGGTTGGAACTAGCAGTGAGGGGTGCTCTAGCTAAAATCCTATGCCATGAATCCAACAGAGACTATGGTTCCTCAATCTGAGTTTCAGTTTTCTTTTTATGCCCAGTTGCAAGTCACATCCCAAACAATTTCAGGGACTCTTGGCCAATTCCCGTTGAGGGAATAAAAGACTAATGGAGAAACATTTTTGTGTTCCATGAGATGTTGCAAACTTGTTTAGCCATGGACTAGGTGACCAAATTATCCATCCGCTCCCAAGGCATGGTTTTGTAAATTGGCCCCTTAATCCAAATGTTGCATTGCTTCAAACTGAGCAAAACACTAGTTATCAAAATCAATGATTAAAGCAACTTATGAGGCATGGAACCCATGAGTGAGGGGTGATATAGATGAAATTATATCCCAGTAATCCATCATAGTCGATGGTTCCTTAATCTGAGTCTCAATATTTGTTATATTCCCAGTTGCAAGTCGCATCCCAAAACATTTCGGGGACTCTTGGCCAATTTCTCCTGAGGGCATAAAAACCTAACGGAGCAACATTTTTGAGTTCCCTAAGATGCTACTAGATTTTTTAGGCGTGGAATAGGTGACTATATTTTCCATCCTCTCCCAAGGCACGGTTTCATAAATTTGACCCCTTAATCCAAATGTTGGTTTGCTTCAAACTGAGCAAAACACTAGTTCTCGAAATCAATGAGTAAAGCAACTTCTGAGGCATGGCATCCGAGAGTGAGTGGTGGTATAAGTAAAATCCTATCCCATGAATCCATTGGATTTGAGGGTTCCTCAATCCGAGTCACATTTTTCATTTTATTCCAAGTTGCAAGTCGCATCCCAAACCATTTCGGGGACTCTTGGCAATTCATCCTGGGGGCATTAAAGCCTAACTGAGCAGCATTTTTGAGTTCCATGAGATTATACGTGCTTGTTTAGGCATGGAATAGGTGACCACATTTTCCATCCTATCCCAAGGCATGGTTTTGTAAATTGGACCCTTAAATCCAAATGTTGCATTGCTTCTTACTAAGCAAAGCACTAGTTATCAAAATTGATGAAAAAAAAACAACTTCTGGGGGGTTGGAACCGGGAGTGAGGGGTGCTCTAGCTAAAATCCTATTCCAGGAATCCAACATAGACGATGGTTCCTCAATCCAAGTCTCGGTTTTTGTTTTATGCCTAGTTGCAAGTCGCATCCCAAACCATTTTGGGGACTCTTGGCCAATTCTTGCTTAGGGCATAAAAGACTAACGGAGCAACATTTTTGAGTTCCGTGAGATGCTGCAAGTTTTTTTAGGCATGGAGGTGACCAAATTATCCATCCTTTCTCAAGGCATGGTTTCGGAAATTGGACCCCTGAATCCAATTGTTTCTTTGCTTCAAACTGATCAAAACACTAGTTTTCGAAATCAATAAGTAAAGCAACTTCCAAGGCATGGCACCCAGGAGTGAGGGGTGGTCTATATGAAATCTTATCCCAGTAATCCATCGGAGTCGACGGTTCCTCAATACGAGTCTCTATATTTGTTTTATGCCGCCCAGTTGCAAGTCGCATCCCAAATCATTTCGGGGACTCTTGGCCAATTTCCCCTGAGGGCATAAAAACTAACTAAATTCTACATGTCTATGTTAGCTAACTACTATATCTTACTGCCTTGAAAAAATACTGTACCAATTTCAACTGCACATTGAGTTTAACAACCACTACTTCCTACATAAAAATGTGGGTTGCACTATTGTTAACCATCGCCATAACTAACTTTTTCTTCAACCTGGATTGAACAAAACTAATATTTGTATAGTTCTACTCTTGGCTTGAACAAAACTAATATTTGTATAGTTCTACTCTTGTCTTAAACAAAACTAATATGTTTATAGTTCTACTCTTGGCTTGCCTTAGACATATTTCCAACTAAAGCACCCAAGATTTTCAACACACCAACTAATGGTTGGATTTCTTACTCCATAGCATTGACCCTCATCTTCAATGGACATTTCTTATAATAATTATAATTTTCACAAATCCAACAAACAACAACCTTAGTACTAGTTTTTTCTTAAATCCATATGATAAATTTATCATGTCCTTAGTGTTATCACATTAATATGTCCTTACTATGTCCAAAATCAAGAGGGATGTCACATTAAATTAGGTGGTTGACCACTAATATTGGTAATTACACCCTAGTCTAATTGTGCATCCAAAACTAAAGATATCAAAAATTTATTTAGAACTTTGAATATAGAAAAAAAAAAGGTTCATAAATTAGAACTAGGATGATGATGGACTACTAACTAACAACACGTGCACATGCAACTGAAGGTACAACCAAACAGGCACTTGTCAGATATTTCTTTGTCGAGTGAGGAAATATTAGGACAAATAGAGGGAAATGTGACTACATCTAGTAGATATGATAAGCAAACAAGGACCAGAGGTGAAAAAGGCAGAATAAAATTTTGTAGACGCATGAAATCTTTTCTTGCCGAAGGAGGATCATGCTCTTATGATGATGAGAGCATAGGAGACATAGAGGTTCCACTTAGGTATAAAAATCTAGTGAAACAATGGGTACCTAAGGAATTACCTCCTATAGATGTTGACTTCATTGTCAACAATAGGACATATCGCATTTCACCATCCTCCCTGCATGGCTTGGGGCTATTTTTCATGGATGGAATAATTGTAAAATACAATACAGTAATTGAATTGATGGACTATGTCGGACCGTGTTACAACTATAATGATTAGATGTGGCTGGTTCGGTACATGCGAAGTATGTGGAGATATGCACTCACCGCAAATTATATACAACTAATAAACAAGGATAAAAATAAGGGAGCGACTATCTATATTGATGGAAGGCCTAAATCTTCTGGCAATATCGCAAGGTTTATAAATAGCACACGACCTGGGACAACAAACAAACAACCGAATTGCATATATGAGGGATGTGAAGAGAATCGGGTAGTCCTGTGCGCAATAAAAAAGATAGCTCCCGGGGAAGAGTTATTAGTGGATTACCATTTGAATCAAATAGAAACATTGATTAATAGTGTGCAGGTTCTTATGCAACACCTCTTTAAGAAACCTCTACTTATTGCATTATATTTTTTTATTATCTTTAACATTGTTGTGAATATTATCTTTAACATTTCTTTTTGTTATCATTAACAATTGTTTAAATATTTGGGGGTTCTAATTATATTATAATGTGGCAGGATGATCGTGGAAAAGGGCCTGCTGCAGAACATGTAAATGATTATCAATTTCCACTTTCATTTTATGTTATTTTTATTATTTGCTTATATAATTTTATTGAAATAACATTGTTTTTGTTGAAATTATATGTAGTCTGCAATCCATGTTGATCATGATTCCGCCAATGAGGAGGGGTTTTATTCATCCGCTAATCTGATGGTCTTAATAAAAAAAAAATATCATTAAAGCTAACAAGGAACTTGCTAGCTTCTTAGATCATGCAGATCAAACTCTCAACGTCAAAGAAAATATCAAGCTCCTTATGTCACAACTTAACACATATAAGGTAATAACCATAATTTAAAGTTTTTTTTTTAATGTACTCATATGTTCAATTATGATACTTTTTTCTTTAAATTTTACATTATCTCACAAAAAAACATTTTCTTTTTTATAAAGACATTTTTGGAGCCTGTTCAGCCTAGTGTTGGTAGTAGTGGCACTACAGAGATGTTACAAAGTCCTGATACAGGCGGTCATACAGCTGCTAGAGTATTATTTTCTTATCCATCTTCCACACCTAATTTAGATAGGAGCCATGACATGCATCGGCAGACATCCACACATCGATCAGAGTCTAGAGATGGTGGCAGAGATGAGGCTCATGGTGATGTGGTTGAGATGGTTTCATTTCCTGGAGCTAGACGTGTGACAAGCACGGGGACCCTTCCGTGCACATTTTTGATCGACAATAATGGACTTCCATTAAAACAATCAAGACTCCCAGGTAGTTGTAATTCATATTTTATTCATTTAATGTTGTCCTTATCATACAGAAATCATCTAGATTATTAATTTTAAATTAATGATCATATCTTTTTGTGTGTAGGAAACGACCTTTTTTATAGGCACCTAGATATCAAGGCCTTGTTGATTTTTGGGGAAACCTTACGCATGAGGTGGAATTGCCAGAATTCCAACCTTAAAAAGGAACTTATGGATTATCTTGAAGGCCTTTTTGGAGTAGACATGTTCAATAAAAAAGCAGTCACCTCTGCAGGGGGTGAATATTTAAAATATACGTGGGATGTTTATAGATGAATCTTGGTAGGAAATCCTAGGTATGAGCGTCCTCCCTCAATTCCAGAGAGGGAGTGGAAGGCGATCATTGATGATGAAAAAGAGAAGATTTTGAAAAAATCAGGAGAACAAATAACTGGTACACCAAGGTAAATTACAATATTTTGATTTCAATACCATTTTTATTTTTCTTTAGATCTAAATAAAAGTGTGGTTATATATAACATACTTGAAAATTTTGATGATGGGTTGTTCGACACTTCGAAGGAAACCAAAGCAAGGATTTCCAAACATGGCCAACACAAGCTAGGCCAGGGTGGCTACTCGAGATTTCAATCATGAATTGTAAGTACCCAAACATCTTAAGAATATTATTTATATCACCTTACAACTTTTAGGTAATTGCATCCAAAAACATTTAAAAATAATACTCTTATGCAATGCAGGGCAACGACTTCAAAATTGAAATCAAGGAGGAAGACATCCAACTTGGTTACAAGTACGGTTATAAAGCTATGGTTGATCGTAGGAAAAGCATGGGGAAGACCCCAAGATCCAATTTGCGACATAAGGTAAATAAAAATCAGTCCACATTAACCTTTCATTACTTATAAAATACATAAATGTTTGATATCGTCCATAATTTAATGTCTTACCTTGTTTTAATCAGGTGAGAAGCACTATCAACAAAACCATTAGTACTGTACAAAAGAGCATTGATAGTGAAACATAGCCAGAAGATCATGGTGCTCCCCAGTAGCCCCATCCCAGTGAGGTGCAGCCCCAAGATGTTCCTGTGACTGAGGCCCACGACAGTAAAATGTTTATATATTAATCATATACGTAATAATCTTGTACTTATAAATTTTGATGTTTCAATGGAAGAGAATGTCATAATTGATCATCCTCGACTAGAAGATCAGGTGAATAGGCCAGCATCCATTCCAATGGTGTTGACTTAGAGGAACGGGTAAATAATTACATTGTAGAGTTTTTTTTTTAATATTAATGAACTACTTCAATGATATTTAAAAATTGGCCATATAAATTTAATATTTTTTATTTTTGTAGGTGATGGCCCCTCATAGCAGCATCTACACTGTGGGTATGAGACCAGACATACTTGGTGTGAAAGGACTGAAACAACATCAGCTACTGAAGAGCACCCAGTAAATGAAGACATGGAGATGGATGAATTACTTAAGACCTAGAAAGCACAAAAGAAGACTAAAATAAATTCATGATGTCATGTAATAATTTTATAAGACAGTTAGATGTACATTATATATCTGAACATGTAATGATGCATATAATGCATTGACATTATGGGTACTTTTTCATCTAATAATATACATTGGTTATTTCTATGGCTTGTATATATATATATGTGAATGCAATTTTGTTATACACTTAATGATAATTTCAACTTCTCTTATAATACTTGGTATATATTGATTCAATACTCCTTGATTCAAGACGTGAGAATGCAAGCAAGACCTGGTGCCTTGTGCTTGGGTTATGGAGTATAGGCAACAAATAGAACTTAAATATGCAATATGCAACTTCCAAAATCTTGTGACATGATATATGCAACTTTTAAAGTCTTGTGACATGTGACATGTGGCAAGCATCTTTTCCAAGCAATGTGCAAACTTTAAACTTGGTGAAACATGCAAAAAGAAATTTTTGGGAAGATGCAATAATAAGTTTTAAGGATTAAACATGAGGGGTTGGAAATGGCCATGTCAAACATTTTATAATATTTTTTTCAGAACATTACCCTTATTTTCATTGTGTCTCACATGACAAAGAAATAAAATCGCATTGCCATTGTCAATTTATATGTGGAGGGTTATTCAAGGTTTCAAGACTCTCTTCATATTTTCCTACTTTAATCCTCTCATGGTCATGTTAATCCATATAGAGGTCCATGATATAAACACTCATTGTTATAATGTTGACNTTGTTTCTTCAAAAACATTAAGGATTAAACATGAGGGGTTGGAAATGGCAATGCCAAACATTTACTCTTTCACACATGTGCATCATCTCAATCTTCATGTCTACAATATGTGGAGGGTTATTCAAGGTTTCAAGACTTTCTTCATATTTTCCTACTTTAATCTTCCCATGGTCATGTTAATTCATATAGAGGTTCATGATATAAACACTCATTGTTATAATGTTGACATAAATTCAAATCTTCACTTTGTCTATTAGAGGGCACAATAATGTCAACAATGATAGAGTTTTGACCATATGTCAACTAATTTGTCCCTTTATAAAAACTTCATTGATGTGCAAGGGAGCACTGTGTCTATGAGAAAAGACCCAGTTTGTCCCTCACATATATTCAATAAGGTGTGTGGGATAAACACACCTTAAAAACAAAAAAAAAATGACTCCAAATGAAGTTCTTGCATAACTCCAAACCATCTGCATAGTTGGAGTTTCCTTCACAATATTTTGTCCTCAATGATATTACGAGAAAATTCAATGGGTTGACCTAGTTTTTTGTTTACATTATCCCTATTGACCTTTGGATGGAGAAATTTTGTGGAGAGGTGAGTCAACCTTGGTATAGTTTGGGCTTTCTACTTCATAGATATTACCTTACCTAGGTTCCAGACTTGAGAGTGAGTTAGATTATTCTTGATACCCACTTGATGCTTGGCATGTCTATGTTTTGGATGATAATCAAACACAAGGGAAGGTTTCCATATGTTGGTAAGCTCCTTGAATGGTTGATTTGGATATTTTATTTCACCTAGCAGCCACATCCCTTAGTTATCCAATAGGTTAGGCATGAATATGATCTTTGAGCAGTAGTTAGAATGATTTTTTTCCTTCCATTCATGTTTTCCTTTCTTTTGTGTGTTTACTTTC
>JASDQU010367957.1:616-11500 GCA_032191745.1 Picea mariana
CAGTCTTTTTGTATTACAGCACCCCCATAGGAAGGTTTCTTTCAGAATTAAACATCACAATAAATCTCACAGACGAGCCTGCAAATTTGAACACTAAACCGCTATAGGTTGCACTTGCAGCTTGATATGATAAATAACCAGCACCCTTGGTAAATGGTTTTGGTGGAATGGGGCGCTGAAAAAAGGGAAGCAGCAGACCCCAAATGCTGGCTTGATAACTCTATGGTCTACTACTTAGAAACATTGAGTTTTGGTAACCAAGTGGAGGCTGAAAGGAATAGTTACCAGTGCCTTGTCCTGGAATGAGGCGTACGGGATCTCAAGGCTAAAAAGGGGGGTCGATTTGCCAAAGAAGGAGGGCGCTCCACCTGCAGAGTACAAGCTGGACAGTCACCCTACAACTATTTCTTTAAGGAAGCTAGAAATCCTTCACTCATTCTATCAAGTTGGAGAAGACAAGCAAAAAGGAAGTTATGAACTAAAAAATACCCAGAACAATTTCTGAAGGATTTCACCATACATTGAAAGAAGACAATTAGAAAATTCTTCTATGGTATGATTTTCTCAAGCCTAGCACAATACTACCAGTAAAATGCAACACATAAGACCTTGATGAAGGACATCCAACCACAGCAAGCGAACAAAACCCCAACCTCTAGGGCGCCTTACATAACCAACCAGCTGTAATTTACTCGGAAAACAAGTGCCAAAGATCTAGTATTAGTTCCTTCAACGACCCATTATATGAATAGAAGGCCACCTAAATAGCCCAAAGAAAACCCAACAGTTAGGTTTTCATGGAGAGTGGGGGGGGCACAACTTCTTCTAGAAGCTGGCCCCACTTAGAAGATGTGCCCTCACCCTTAGAATCATTTCATCAAAAGTATTATGTGGGGCCCAGAAAGAGCACCCCCTTTTTCCTTGTCATAAGGTTGTATTCATTCATTTGCTTTACATTGTGGTGGGACCCCTATGAGAGGAGCACCCTTTCTTTTTCTTTTGATGCTACTTGATTACATGAATGAGGTGGGCTAGAGAGATGTGAACCCTCCCCTTTTCTTCATTTATCCACCACATGAATCTTTAGAGGACCCAATTTATACAACGACATTGACCATTCACTTTTATTTTTTATTGTTAAATAATTTTCATGGGAAACATTAGAGAAGACTTAGGAGCTAGGTCAATTAATCATGATATATCCAAAATATGGGTCCCTTTTTACAATGGAGTATACAATTACATGTGAAATGGCCCAAATGTGAATGCCAAGCACAACGAAATTTCCGGAAGTCAGAAACGTTGAAAGGAGAAAGAAAGGGGACATGGTACCCCTTCCAAATCATGCACATCACCAAGGAAAACTCATGAGCAAGCCAGAACCGGTGCCTGATCTCTAAAGATGACATTGGTGCAACAGATAATGAATATGATTTGAAACAAAAAAAAACTTCTTGTAGCCCCCTCTGTAGTTGCTACAAGATTGGTACGATGTCGCATGGGCCCAATGAGGTGTAAGTGGTGTTATCCACCGGTTTGCACAAGCTGGATTTCCTGAAGAGCCGCCAAAGAATGAGCAATCAGTGCTCATATGATAGAGTTTAGAGTTCAGCCGGTCTTATGAAAGACCATTGTTTTCCGCATTTCCACCATTGTAATAAATGACCTGAGTATGAGATATTGTAAAAGACTATTGGCCACCTAAGACCTAGGCGCGAACATGTACTCTAGAGTGTTTTTTTTCACTTGTTAATTATTTTTTCTGCTTGCCTTTGTAAGCGATTAAATAATTTCTATTGTTTTTCACTCAAAAAGATGAACTCCATAGCTAAAGTACTTGTTGGTGGTTAGGCCTTGGCATGGAAAACTAATGTCTAGTGTCTAAATGTATATGAGCTCATACTAGGTCATGTTGATTGAGTTATTTGGAAATTGCGGATAGGTTTGATAGGTTTTTTTTAATGTTTTAGTGAATAAATTAAATTCCCGCAAAAATGGAAATTTTTAATTCTCAGTCAATAAATTGTAAAAATATGGCATCAAACATTATCAGATGTCGTATTTATAGTCGTTTACCAGTCCAGAGTATCATGTAAACCCTTATTTCCCATCTTTCGAGACAAAAAAGTGATTATTATCACTAAAAAATCAAAATTACTCGAAAATTACGGAAAAGGGGTAATTAAATTCATTTCCTAAATTTTAGGAGAACTGGGGAACATGTCAAAAACATGTTTTTTCATGTCCCCAATTGACTGGAAGCCTAAGGCGAGTTAAGCTAAAGGTGAGGTCGACTTCATGAGGTGATGTGGACTTGGGGGAGATCCCAATGAGGGAACTCGACCCCACCTACCTATGCGGCGCATTCTAAAGGAGTGGCGCACATTGCAAAGTGCCCACGCATCTCTAAACCCTCACTTCACTCCCCTCTCACTCCACTCCACTTACACTCACTCCCACTCGTCCCCACTTACCCTCACTTCCACTCCCCTTCACCCTACTACACCTTCACATCACTCCCCTCATCTCCCACGCATCTCTCCCTTCACTAATGCGTCACTCCCCTTTCACTCACGCATTCCTAAACCCTAATGCACATCTCCTCTTTGGTAGTGTCACCTCATTTGATATTTAAGCAGGGTCAACCTCTCCCATTTGGTGAGTTCAGTTTTGGGCAAGCATTGTATCATTGTTGAATCTTTCTTTGGAATAATAAAGACTTTGGAGCTATCTTTGGTGTGTGGACTCAAATGTGTGGATGAATGTTGGATATACATGAGGTGATGTTACACTAATTTTTGCATATTGTCTTTGCTACTTGGCTAATCATAGGGATACTACTATCGAGATGGAGTAAGTTTCTTAGTTTGTTTAATATCTAATTTACTTGTTGATCTATGCTTAATATTTCATTGCATGTCTGTTTCTGTTCAAACTAATATGCTCTTGAAGTTTTATGTGTAGAAAAACACCAAGTACAGGAATTTGCAGGTATCTGTGTTGCATGTAAGATCATTCTCTTGGAGAGGCAAAGGAGCTCGGTTGCATCTTTTTTTCTGTCCAAGAAGTTCTTAAAGAAGGCATTCTCTCTCTTCTTCACATCAAAGAGAACCCCATAGCCCAAGTGTTCCAGGCTCAAGCGGAAACTCCAAAATTCGATAAAATTCTTTCCCCTCTCCTTTTTCTTTGGTTGCATGCTGCTTAGAATAGTTCTAAAGTTCATTTTTAACATCTAAAGGCTGCATGCATTTACTTTCTAGATCTAGTTATAATTTTGTCAATTTCAAAGAGTAGATCTAGTAAATTTTAAGCAATTTTTGGTCTATTTTCACCTAGATCTTAGATCAAGTTATTGTTTTGTTTTAATTTCAATATCAAGCTATCTAGATGTCCTTTGTTTGTTGTTTTAAAACAGCAAACAGAAGCAACTAGAAGAGCGTAGGTTAGGTTCGTTAAAAGTGTCTAAAAAGTCCCAAAAATTTCCAGTTTTGCCTTAGAAATTTTTCCAAAAAAAATTGATAAAACTTTTTATTGTTTAAAACTTTAAAACTTCTTTTCATCACTTTCTAACTTAATTTGCTTGTTGTTTTCTTGTAGCAGTAAGAGGTCCAAGAGGAGATTCTGCCATTTTTTGGCGAAATCAAGGCTCTCGAGGCACCCTAGGGGGTTTTAACTTCATCAAGCAAAGTTTTCCTTTCTTCTTCCTTTTTCTTGTATCTCTCTAAATGATCCAGTTATAAGGATCCTTCTTCTTTCAAAAAACTAAAAGCTTCAAGAGAACTCTTGTTCTCTGTTGTAATAGTGCAATAAAAGCGGGCCCTTTGTGCCCAGTTTCTCCATCCCCATTAGAAGGATTTGTGTCTTTGGTTCGGTTTCTCTCTCTCTTGTGATTGATGCATGCTTAAATCTATTAATCAAACACACAAGTCAAGTACATCGAACACACAATAAACACTCGTAGTTTCATGCATGTTAACTAAATCTTAAATCTATCATGCATGCTTAGTTTAGTTTTGCTTCAAGTCTCTTTCTTTAGCAATAAATCTCGCAATCGTGTTTAATTTCTAAAAAGTATCTTGTAATCTATCTCTCAACTACAAAGCAGGGTACTTAAATCTAAAGTGCTGCAAATCTTTCTTTTTCTTCAAGTATTTGTGCAAGTCCTTCAGTTACAAAGCAGGGTGTATGATTTGTTTCTTTCAAGCATTTAAAAAGTAATTGAACCTTGCTAGTTTAATAGGACAATCTTTGAAGTAGTTAGCTTGATGTAAGGAAAATGCTTAAAAGTGATCTGTGAAGTAAGGCGGGCCCTCTCGGAACACGGTTTTCCCACCCGTTTTGGACATCCAGCACTTTTAGTGAGTTTACTGGTGAGATCATTTGGGTTTCGGTAAACTCTCTGCAAGTTCCAAGCAAAGAGCTAGTCTCCAAAAGGGCCAAACATACTTCACTAACTGAACATTAATTTACCTTAATAAAATTTTGGATCTACACTGCCCACGACTCCTTTTAAGGCACTGGTAAAAGGTATATCTATTTATCTTATGTGAGCAGTATTTACATTTATGCATCTTGTCTAACTTTTATGCTTAAATCTTGCAGATATTGTATCCTTTGATTTATGCATGTTTATGAGCAAAGTACTTTATGATGATGATGAATGTTAAATGTTAATTGATCAAGTTTTATTTCAAGCAATAAACTCCTAGACTTAAGTGCTTTTTACTTTCTTAGTTACAAAACCTTAGATTATGTTTTATAGGGACTACCCCCTTGGCTTCGCTAGGAGTTGGCCTAGACGAAGGAGTTGAGGATCAGGTGACAGCACCTTGACTCGAGACTTGCCCCCAAGGACACACCAAGTGGATTGAAGGTTTCTTCCACGTTACCCTAGGTGTGTATAAGGACGGCAACAAGTGGTAACAAGCCCGAAGGGATAGCTCAAGTGGATGAGTGCTTTTAGTTTCATGCATGAGGTCTCAAGGTCGATCCCTCAAGCTGGCTGCCTCTGTTGTGTGCCTCACTCGATGTCCTTATCGGGTCAGCATTATAAACAAGGTTGATGGGTTTATAATGGATACCATCTGCGAAATGCAGGGAAGTGATCGGGGATTTCTCCACGAGGTTTTCCTTGGAAAAAAATACAAAGAATATATACACAAGTCTTGAAGATATTATAGGATCTTTACGACATGAACCCTTTTATTTCCCATATTTGATTAACCTAAGCAAGGCATCTAGCAGGTTTGCTAATACTAATAATTATTATAAGACAAGAAAAGTTATATTGATATGAAAGAGATGGGAAATCTGGCGAGTACATTTGACAAATCCAAAAAACAAGATAAGTCATTGAACCCTACTATTAATGCCAAACCATGTGCACTTTCTAGGAATTTTTCAAGCTCATTTGAGAGCAGTTACAATTTTGTAACTACTGTCATCTTAGGCTTCCTAGTTTATAATACTCTGACTTGTATCACATCACTATGTGCAATTAAAGCCACATCAAATTTGGTCAGTTTGTAGCATTCTGATAGGTATTTCACTGTGTATAATGATTCTAAACAGAAAACTTAGAATTATTTTTCTATTGCCAAAAATAACACAACATGGTTACCTTGGTCACATCTCTGTTATAAAACACTCCAAGGCTGCAAAGCTTCTCAACAACAGGTTTTGTAACATCCAGTAAACGACTGCTTATGTTAACTGATTCTTTGCTTAATTTTACCTGACATGACACAAGAACAGGTCACATCAGAACGACAGTATGTAATAATACATAAAAAAATGTAAGCAAATTGCAAGAGACTAGAATATTTTACCGGGATCAGCTCAATATTTCGGTTGTGCGTATACGGACTTACATCAGGATCACTTTCATTGCGGTACTCCATAGTTGAAATGTGAAGGTTATCAATGACTGTCTGAATAGTCGCTTGCTTTGCTAAGGCATTGAATAAGCAAAAACAAAAGAAAGAAGCAGCTTGGTTACGCACATCGTTCATTTATTTGTTTTTCCAAATGCTTTGGTTATTCACTTCAATGATTAATTTTCCCTTCCTGGTTCATTATGACATTGGTGTTTGGAATAGATATAACCTGATTAGAGTATAACTTACATCCAGGTGTTGCTGTTAAAGCTAATATGCGCAGCTCCACAGGTGCTTCCATTATCTGTAGACAATGGTAAGGAAAACCAAAATGTGAACAAAACAAAACAATGTATTCCCTTCGACAAGAAATCCATTATAGTATGAATAAAAGAGAAAAAATAATAGGAACTCTATATTACCATAACAGTTAGTCCAAAGCCAGGAGAATTTCTCCATCAAATAGAGATATTATCTAGAGAGATGTAAGACTTACTTCACGGACAACAACACAATAAGAGTAATTTCCCATTGCACGATGAGCCTCATCAACTACCAAACAGACAAGTTGTTTAACCAGGCAGGAACCTACAGACAAATCCAAAAACATAGTTATTAGCAACAAAATAGCACATCAAGTTTCCAATTTATTCATAATGGAATGTTTGGTAACTCAAAAAAGTAATGTAAATATCAACTTATGATGAATTTGGGCAAAAAGAGAAGTTTTAGTAATGTCTCCAGTCAGTGCCATCAGTAATAATTTAGATCTAAATATCACTGCAAACAAAAAGGTTAATGATTGCTTTAAACCTATCAAGATAACTAAACATARATAAAAATCATCAAACAGATGTATGAAAAGATCACAATAAGAAAATTCATGAACTGCAACAGCATCAAGACAAATCAGGCCCTGCTTTCCTTTCAAACAAACACATAACAGGAGATCCAATAAAAGCTCACTGGATTGRATATCTTTTTCAAGCACTTGAGGGGTTACAAAAAACACTCTCTTGCTCTGCCAAAATCCGGATCTCTGTGCTGGATTCATCTGTCCCGTCATGTCAATTGTCCATTCCTACAAATTTCAAGGTAAGCTAAACAAAAACTAATATTGAGAAGTAAATGAAATTCCAAAAAAAGGTTTCTATACATAACTACTGGAACAGCTCTGAAGATCAATCACAAAAACTAGGACTTGAAATGATTGACTTACTTGAGGAATTCCAACAATATTATGGCATGCCTCGATTTGCTGTATTACCAGAGGTCTAGAAGGAGCAGTGAAAACAATTTTCCCTGAAAACTATTCACTTCATAAGTTTCAAAGAAGTTATAATAAAAATTGCAAATTCATGTTAAATATACAGAAATTATATTTGAAGTATAAACACTATGTAAACTAGAGATTCATGGCACTAAATAGTTTGATAAGAGCACCCAGTCAAGAGTGGATGTTCAAGAGTTATCATCTAGGTATAGAAGATCTCTTGGAAAAGTAATCTGAGGTTGAACAAAATATTGTAATTGTTACCCACCCATCTGTAGGGTAATATCTGAAGATGATCTCAAAACACTTTTCAGGACAATTATGTAACCTCACTGTTGGGCACCTCTTCTGGATGACTACAGACCAGTATTCCAGACTCATGCTTGACAGAGGACCCAATGGTAATGGATTCATGTTTGAACTCTTATCTGCAGCATTGGGGAAGATTTCAGGACGGTRAGATAGAATTTTGTAATGAAGCAGTGTAAGTGCAGAAAGGACTCTAGGATTCATTGAATGGTACTATCTCTTGATGGCTTCTAGATTACCATAAAAGGGACTRTGAAGAAGCTACATTGGAGCTCTCTCTGTTTGCTGAGGTTTTTCGAGAAATGCTCCAATATCAAATGGAAGCCAGATTCTGGCATTTCTAGAGGCATTGAAAAGCTGGATGRGGCATTTCGACACTATCTGGGCACACAAAACACGTTGCCAGTGTAAAGTTTGTARCATGGGATGACTTATTGTTAATAGGTTCTGCAGATAAGACTGTTCGGATATGGCAAGCTATGAAGGTTTTGGATGTTCCAGTTGATAAGTCTAATAGGTATACTCAGAATCTACACTTGYTTCCATTGTTCCTCCAGAAGAGGAAATACCTGATTATGAAGAGGATGGGCAAATGAATTATGAAGATCAGGTCAAACACTGGCAGATTCATCAAGAGTTAGGAAGTCATCAAATAAAAAGGTAGAGGAAGCAGACAAATTGCCAGTTCCTGTGCAGTGGTTGCTGAGCCCATTATCATCTTCTGTTCTTGAACAGCCTTTTGAATTTTTAAACAATAATGTACTTCTAGATAACATTAACTCGACCGACAGAGAGTTTGAGACTGTGAGAAGTGGTCTTTTCTTTCTTCTTGGCCTGGAAGTTATATTCTCCTCTTGCGATAGCTTCCAGTCTTCTCCCATTTTATGCATACCATTGGTTAGAAAAAATACATATCTTATGTATGGTTTTTGTTGATAGAGGTGAACTGTTTTTAGAAACTCCAGTCAGAGATTTCCAGGGACCATTACAAGAATTGTATGGACAGGCCCTTGACAGGCAGAATGGGGCAAATAGAATTCTGATGTTCAAAGGAGCGAAGATGGAAAGTCACTATCTCCCCAGGAGAGCAAAGATCCTGTTGTAGATCAAAAGGATCGGAAAAAATCTGTGGAGGGATTTGGATGGCATGCCCATCCAAGTGTTCTAATCTCTGCATCAAACTGCTGAATTCCTTGGAGGCATCCCACAGAAAGTCTCTTGGCTGCTACTAACAATTCTGGGACCAGCTCAGCCTTCACTGGGTATATGCCATTTTGTACACTGGAAGAGGAACACCAATCTGATCCTGCTGCTGCTGTGCTGGTGCAAGTTCAGAAAGGCAAGACTGAACCGAATTATTTCCAGCCAAACTATCACAAGATACCTTACTGCTAAACTATGGTAATGGTCCAGATGCATTGAATACAGTTGAACTATGTAAGAAGGCATGCCCTGGAACAAGCTTAAACGCTTGGAATTACAGATTCAGGTGTTGATGCTGGACCTATAGATAGCCTTGGAAAATTAAGGGATCTCTGGTTATTTGACTAATAGAGGATCCAAATCAAAGGGATGCAAAATCTGCTTGACAGTACAAATCAGGTGGCAGATTTGGAATCTCAGCTGGTGGGAAACAAGGAAATAATAAATGATTTGAAGCTGACATTCAGAGATAACTCAGAAAACCGCAGTGTACTTAACTTCAGATATCATATGTGTGTGTGTGTGTGTGAACGCTGACATAATGGTGAGCCGACCCACAGTGATGTAAAATTGACCTGGACATTAAGGCTGACCTGACCTTCGTTTAAAGTTAAATTTTGAATTTGAATTTGAGAAGAAGTTCAGGCCCAACCTCTATTTTGGTCAAAAGAAGAAATATAAGTGCAGAGCCAACCTATACACTTGGAAGACTTGGTGATTTGCCTACATTACTTGTGGAAGTGTCCAGCGTTCAGGGGCCTTTTGGGGATGGAGCATGCACCTTGAAGCCCACATGCTCACACTTGGAGATTAGGTTTGCTGATTAAGTGGAGAAAGAGAAGATTGAAGGGCCTTCGGAGGCTCGATGCTGCACCAGAGCCCCCTTTTCCCTTCATTTGGGGAGATGGGTTATCATTCTGGGTTCATGCCCTTTAGATCTTGTACATGTGGCATGAATGCCCCCAAATTGTATTATTTTTTATTATTTAATTGATGAAGAGGGCCTTTTGCCCCTCCATAGGCTAGAATAGGGGATTTTAGCTTGGAAAATAATATTTTAATGTACAAGGAAGTTGAGCATCTCCTCTATAAGTAGAGATGCACTTCCTCTCATTTTTTAAGGAACTGGAAGGAGAAATCCCTTAGGAGGTCTGAAAGTTTCTGAAATTTATTTTCGTCTTGGATTTGTGCTTTTGGACTTTATCTCTATAAGTGTGAGTTTGTGTGATAACAGTAATCACTCAATGAATTGTTCATATCTCTAAATACCTTGCCATTCTTCAGCAGGGACGTCTTCATCTTCCTCTTGTATATTCACTACTGCTTACGGGGTGACATCGAGGACCTCCTCCTCCTCAAGAGGAACCATTTATCATATTGTATATGCTTTTGTCTTTGGCTATCTCTCTTATTCGGTGGTTTAGGTTGTTTTGTTTTATATTTCATCTCTCGAAGTTGTTTCTGCACTCCGAAATCGTGTCACTGCCGGATTGTATTTTTAAGTCCCATTGACCTACATTTGTGGTCAACTGTGGATATTCATAAAATTATCTAACTTATCTTACCTTACCTTATCTTAGAACATCTACTCAATATTCAATATTATCTTATAGGATTAGTGTCTGGCAAATCTTGAAAGAATATTTTCCCTAGCCTCTAAATTATTTGTCAGTAACTGCAGTTTATTATTTATTATGTGTATTGGTTAAACCATCCATGAAGTTTGCAAAGAGTAACTCCTCCTAAGTCATAATTGCCCATATAATGTCCACTTTCTCATGCTCATGAGTCATGACAAACCCCTATGAACTAATAAGTCTTCCTCCTTATACTTGTTAGTTGTAAGTCATCCATTCTACGCCTTCCTTCCAACTATGTACAATGTATTCCTTCTCAAGGCACATGCAATCCAAAAGCTTCCAAAGAAATTTGACTATAAAACTTTGCCATAACAGTCAGTAAACCTCCCTAGGATGAAATGAAATGAAATCGTATTATTGCCAACTCATGATCATAGAAAGGTCAATTGGAATCATTAGTACAGCCTATTGCCGTCCTAATACACACTTGCAAACGTGAGCAAAGTCCAGCTCACTTAGTGTGTCCTTGGAGACACAATGCCTAGGTTCACAGTCCACACTGTCACCTTGACTGGAACCTCTTCCTTCTAGGCTTACTCCTAGGGAAGCCAAGGGGGGTAGACCCTAGTTGCTAGATTTGATT
>JASDQU010367966.1:0-11500 GCA_032191745.1 Picea mariana
GGGAAAAAGAGCACCACACTCATTCACCCCCCCTCTAAGTGTGGTAGGTGTGTCCAACACCTTGATCGCTCATCAGGGTCTTCGAGCATCCAAACATGGTTATGATATCATCAAATATAAATCGCGCAACTGTAGTTTCACTATTGTCCTTAACTACTCTTACTTCTAACCATCTTGTCAAATACTCTGTCACAGTGATAATGTATCTTGCTCCTGTTCACTTCCCTGGTGGGTTAATAGATCCCATGAAATCAATGGCTCGTTTCTCAAATGTTTGTAAGGTCATTTGCAGTGCTAAAGGCATCTCATCTCTTCTAGAAGGTTTCCCAACTCTCTAACATACATTGTAGGCTTTATAGTAGTCCTTAGCATCTCTGTGTAAAGTAGGCCACCAGAGGCCATCTCTTAGAACTTTCTATGTTGTTTCTTTTCCTGCATAGTGTCCTCCTGTGATGCCTTCATGTGCTTCTGCTAGAATCAATGGTCTTTCTTCCTCCATAACACATCTCCTCAGGATCTCATCAGGTCCCATCTTGTATAGTTTCCCAGCTATAAGTGAAAAATATGCAGTGCGGACTACCAGTTGTTTCTTCTAGATAATTGTATATTCGCCAGGTGTCATTCCTTTTGATAGGAACTAGACTATCTCGGCAAATTGATCATCAAATTTTCTTATTTCCAACAAATTTTCATCAGGTAGTGTATCCTCCAAACTAGTGGGTTCTTCTCCATGCTCTAACCTGGAAAAGTGATCAGGTCCCTTGTTCATTCTCCCTGGCTTGACCACAATCTCAAAATCATATTCCTGGAATAACAGTAGCCTTATGCATATTCTTCCCCCCAACATTGGCTTGCTAACTAGGTGTTTCAATGCAGAGTGATCAGTGAACATCTTAAAATGTCCTGCCAATAAGTAGTGTCGAAACTTCTGTAGTGCTTAGACCATGGCTAAACCTTCTCTCTCAGTGGTAGTGTAGTTTATCTTAGTTGTATATAGCTTCATGCTAGAAAAGGCTAACATATGTTCAATATCTCCTACTCCTGGTTTTGATAACACTTCCCCTAGTGCAATATATGAAGCATCGACATGCACATGAAATTCCTTGCTCCAATCGGGGAAAACCAGAATAGGCGCGGTAACCATTTTATGTTGCAGTGTGTCGAAGCTCTACTGACATTCTTTTGTCCATTGAAACTGACAATCTTTCTTTAATAACTTCTCCATAGGTGTTTTAATCTGTGCATAGCACTTAATGAACTTTCTATAGTATCCAATATGCCCTAGCGCAGTGCACAGTTGGCTGACTGAGGTAGGGGGGGGTAGATCAACAATAATGGAAATCTCGGACGGATCTACCACCAGCCCTTGCTTACACACAATATGCCCTAGCAGCACTCCAAATGGTGAAAATAAGATGCACTCCTTTAGGTTCAGGGCAATATGAAATTGCCTGCACTTATCCAACATTAGTCATAAACATTCAATATGATTTTTTAATAAGCTAAAAACAGTCCAATCATCAAAATATTCTTCCAAAAATTTATGTAGAAACTCTTTGAATGCTTCGAACACCACCCTAGAAAAGATGGTTGGTGCATTCTTCAATCCAAAAGGCATCATTGTGTACTGGTAGGATCCCCAATCTATTGCAAATGTGGTCTTGTGGCGATCTTCCTTGGTAATCCTGATCAGGTGATAACCTGAAAATCCATTTGTGAAGGAGTAAACTTCCTGACCTCCTACATTGTCTAACACTTCTTTTGTAAATGGTGTAGGGAATGGGTCATGCAAACATGCATCATTCAACTTCCTGAGATCTACACAAATCCTTATCTCTCATGTCTTCTTATCTTGGACCACCATAGGGATAATTCATTCTGACTCTTCCACAATTTCTATGATTCTTGCTTCCAACATCCTGTCTAGTTCAATCTTCACTTTCTGCTAATATTTTGGATTCAATCTGTAGGGTCTCTGTTTAACTAGCCTGGCATCTAGCTTCAAGGGGATCTTCATCTCTCCCATGGGCCCTTTAATTCCCTTCATACCAATGAACTTGGTTGGGAACAAGTCCTGATATTCATGTAGTAGTTATGTGATCTTATCAATGGTGGAATCATCCCAGTAATCTCCAAAATTAGCAAGCTTAGGTGCTTGCTCTGTTACAATATTAACCTTCTTGATTTTGATCGATTGTGCAATGAAAGGTAGTTCGACTCCCAGTCCTTCTACATCTCTCTATCCTTCTATTTCTGCGATGCTCACATTCCTAGGATCATCATCTTCATCAACATGGATATTGTAACATCCTTGCAATTTCTGAAGAGGTTCAGTCCATTCATCCTCTTCTCGCTCAACAGGGAGGTTAGGTGCCTCTTCAAAGACTTTTTGTCTTACAACTTGTAGAGATTTATCTACTGAAGGGTACTAGATTTCAAATGAAAATGTAGCTACAAAGTTTTGAGTCATACCGTACCAATCTAAAGTGGTGAGGCATAGTTTCGCTTGAAGATACCAATTGATAGGCATTGTGTCTAGAGTGTTGATGAACTTATGCACCCACCATTATTGAGGAATGTTTCTCTAGGCCTCCTCATAACTTTTCACATGGTCCTTCAGACAACTTTTACCAATGTATCAAACTTCACATCCTTCTACTTGTTCTGAAAAGCACATTTCCATCAAAGTGCGACATTGCATCCAGTCCGCGATGTTATTTTTATGTATCCCCCACCATCTTATTGGAGTTTCTTTCAAAGCCTCATCTAGTGCCAACAATATTTGTTTTACTGGTACAATTTCTTCAAAATCTGATAAGAATGTTTCTAAATGATTTAAACCATCAAATGTGGGCATATTGCTTACTTTTGTGTCGATCCAGTGAACTTCCCTAGTCAATATAGCACACCTCCACGAAGAGACTTCATACATTTTTTTCTACCAATTCTCCAGTACTTATTCTAAGTCTAGTGAGAATTCCATGTCACTTCGCCAGCTTAAATTCCCATCTGTTGTAGGATTAATGTAATTATGTTGCTTCATTGTCAATTTATATATATTCTCTATCTCATATGCATGGTCTTCTTCTCTGATGGGTTCTGTGTATATTTGACCTTCATCAGGATCCATAGGTGAAATGACCCTAAGGCCATCACCTTAAAACACCATTCTTCCTTTCTTTAAGTCAACAACAATGGAATTTTTGAAATCCCAATCAATGCCTAACAATGCAGGATAAGGAAAGCTATCATCAACTATCTCAATCACCTTGAAGTACACAAATTTTCTTACATTGTTGATGTCCACAGGGACATGCTCCAGTATCCCAAAGGGGCTTAGTTCCTACTGATTAGCCATCCTAAGCCTGATAGGGGAATAAATTGATTTAGGTTTTCCCATCAGTGCCCAGGTTTGCTTCGTCATAACATTGACTTCTGATCCTAAGTCGAGGACCACATAATCTATATCATAATCTCCAATCTGAGCATTAAGGTGTAGTTCCTTATTTGTCATTCTCTTTTTGGATACTTGAAGTACTGCTCTATTTAGCATATGGTCTACCTTCCCTGGTTCATATTGTCAGATCAAGTGTTGTATTTCTTTTATGGCTCTTTCATCCTTAATCAAATCAATGAACATATACAAGAAACTAACATGCTTTCTTACCTCTTTTCCTTCTCTCAATGATGCAGACTGATCGAATGTCAGAGGCATCCCACATTCTCTCACTTATGGTTGTGACTTTGATGAAGAAACCTAATATCCTCCAAATTCTCTTCTTGCCTCTTCAAATATCTGCTTTTATTTCCTCAGATCAAACTCTGTTGTCTTGTCTGCAGTTCTTTTGACCCCTGATTCGTCTGTAGTCTTTGTCGGAGTCATCATGTCTTCTCCTATAGTAGCGCCTCCTCTAGTGATAACAACAACTCTAGGATCCACTCTGCGAGGTTCTACTGATATTAATTGTACCTGTGGGTTTCCTCCTCGTCTCTCCTGAAGTTTGACTAACAACACAAGACAATCTTGAATAACATGTTCAAATGAGTTGCAGTAGCTACAAGTGGTACAAGGGTTCTGACAGTCCCTTTCCAAATGTCCTGTTTGTGCATAGTTATAACAAATTATCTAACCTTGACCTCGACCCATACCTCCTCCTCATCCTCTTCCTCTGAATCCACCGTGAGGGTTGAAGTTTCCTCTTGTTGGGGATTTAAACTACATAGTATTTCCTTATTGTTGTACTTCTCCTTGAATTCTATATGTGTCTCTTTATCTTTCATGCAAGTGGTCATAAGCCTTGCAATATTTCTCATCATGCCCCACAAATTTACAGAATGTGCAGTAAAGTTTGGTAGGTGTCTGGACATATTTTTGCATGTAATAGAATTCACCATGGTGATGTCGATTTCTACATACCTCACACCAAGGTAAAGTAACCTGCTTCAAAGGGCTCAGAGCTCATGAAGCCAAGTACTCATGAAATAGAGGACAATGCTCCTTGTCATGGCCCTTTGATTTACATCTGATACACCAGATCTCATCTCTTTTATATTTTCCCTTGTTTTTCTTCATATCTTCGTCCTGCAATGATAAGCTAGTTAGCTGACTCAAAATTTGACTCATACCTGAGTTGGATTATCCCATAGGGGCTGATTCTAATTTCATGGTGATCTCCAATGCCTCAGCCTACGAAGCGATCTTTTGTTGCATCAGAGGGACTCTGATGTGTGGTAAGAGGGAAACAATGAACCATTCTTTATTCTGTTCATCTGGAATTTGAAAACTCAAATGACCTATCAGGTTCTTAAACCTCTGATCAAACTCCCAAACAGGTTCAACTATTCTCTACTTTATTTCTTTCAGCTCTGTAATGCACTGTGACTCAAACTTGGGTTTCTTGAATTCGACAATAAACGCAGTCTTGATCTCATTCAGCGGTTTAGGCTATACAACTCCTTGGAAAAATTTCATGTACCAGCTCAATGCGCGGTCTCTTAGGATCATACTGAACTGAGCTCTCTTAACATCTTCATCGGTGATGTTCTTAATACTCCATATAGGTTCACACAAAAACCAATGCTAATCAGAATCTTCATATCCATCTCCCCTAAATGTGGGTAACCTCATCTCATCTTCCATAGATCTTCCTATGGTTCCTGATTGAGTATGCACTGAACCACTTGTACCAATTCTCTGAGTGCTCTGATAACTTAGGTTACTCTGGTTACTTAATGTTTCTAAAACAACATGAGGAGTAATAGTACTTAATTCAACATTCTGCGTAGTTCCTGAATTTTCTGACTCTTCTCGGTGAGGTTCTTCAGTCTTCCCTTCTTATTCCCTAGTAGACTCTGAATGTTCCTCATTCACAAGCTCTTCTTCTTGTCCACTGTAAAATCCTTTGTCATGTGCCAGTGGCTCGTGGATCTGCTCAAATAGGTTCACTAGAGGGACTTCTCTAAATGATCTCCCACTGTGCGTCTGTCCAACCTCTGCATCGCAGTCACTGTCTGAGTTATTGAACATTAGCTTCTTCAGTCCGACCAATTACTGTATCTTCAATATGTTCTTCTCATGCAATAGCATCTTGATATGCAAATTCATAAAATGTAAAAGTTTTCCTCTAGGTCCCTTAAAGAAATACCTCTCTTCTTGGCTATATGATTCTACTCTATCAATAGAAAACTCAGTCATGTACCCTCCAATGGTGCTATCAAGCTAGTGATCGACTTCTCTTGACACAACAGTATCAACTCTCTTGACCTTCTTGATCAACACTGACGTCCAAACCACATGTGGTCTGAGTCTGATCTCAAACTAGGTATATGCTAATATGGCTAACCACTCGTATAGCTCCTTATGAATTCCTCCAAAGAAAATCTTGTGTATATTAGTAAAGATATACTTTCCCAACCAATCCTCTATGATAAGACTAGGGTTCTTGTTCTGGGCTTCTGCGAATTCCTTTTCTTGTTCTTCTATCCACTTTTGAATCTTTGTCTTTGATGGAAACCACCTAGAAATTTCGTCAAGAAGATCTCGGTCCTGACAATGGAACCATTTGTTGGCACAAGGGCAGACCCAGAGTTTAGTTCTAACAGCGCACCAACAACCCCTAACTACTGGCCCTCTCGGAAAGACCTGTGAAAAAGATGCAGTCTCACCTGAAGTAGCAATAGGGGGTTGCAGGACAGAGGTGTCTACAACCATAGGAAATGAAAAGTGGATCCAGGGCAACTCATACACACAGATCTAGTCATTTTTTACTGACTTAATCCTACTTCGCAAAGTATATCTCAGATCTAATAAAACAACACTATAAAATCATATGAAATGACAAAGATAATCAATAACAATCACACATAATGTCAAGATATATGTGGTTCACCCTCTCTCTACGGATACGTCCACAAAACTGTTCTTTATAATATATTAGATGAAATCATACAGTTCTTTATGAACTCTTAGTTTTCAGATCTCTCCTTCTTTCTCTTCTTCTCTCCCCTCCTTGCGCACCCAGCTACAGGGTTGATCTTCGCACCCAGTTGAAGATCTTACAACAAGGACTTCTCCCACAACATAATCCTTCTCTCTCAACAATAACAAAAACCACTCATCATAACATAATCGAACCCATCCCAGGTCCTCTTGACCTTTATTTATACATTACAATGACTCTTGGACAACCTTAGGCCAAAACCTAGGTGTCAAAACCCTGAATACCAGAACCCTAGGTGTCTAAAACCCTAGGTCAACTTGACCCGTGTTTTCTGGACTTCGCCATCCTCTCCTTCCTTCTTTCCCATGAGGTTCTCCAAAGCATATATTGGTGGATTTTTCCTCTTGCTGAGTTGTCCACGATCCATCTTCCTTGCTGGTATGTCTTCCTCAATCTCCCCATCCAACAACTTTCTTTCTCTTACTTCACTCCATCTTTTCTGCTCTTTTGGCCACTTCGACCTAATCTTAGTCAACTTGTCTTCCACATAGTTCACACTTCATGCTTCTTCCTTAACCTTCTCTTTCTTCCATGACCAAGGGCCAACAAGACCCATCCCTCCAACACAAAAAATCGTAATGACACCCCTATCACACTTTTATGAAAAAGATCCCTTTCAAAGGTAAAATGTTGTAGTTCAAATCCCAATGCACAAGAATTCATAATGGTACCCATATCTAATGCACAAGACTCCATAATCGTACCCATATTCCACTTGGAGGACAAAGATTTCCTCTAAAGGGTCTGTGTTGTGGGTTGGAATCATGTTCATATCTTATGATATTTAGAGATCCATTTATGGTGTAAAACCCTTATTTTCCTCTGTTTATTATTTTAAAGTTCCCAAGCCCGATACCTACTATGTAAAAACTCATGATCGCATGCCAATCCAACTTGTATGCAACGATCCACTTTAAAAGGTCTATATTGTGGTTTGTTGCCTTAAAGATGACTCATTAGTTCAAGAATTTTAATTTATGGCCTAATTCCTCCAATTCATTCCCCAACCATGTTCCAAGACCCATACCTGGTGCACAAAACCTCATATTGGCACCCATATCCCACTCTAAGGACAATGATTTCCCATACATGTTATGTTTTCTAGTTTTTTTTGTAGTTCAAGTCCTTGTTGATGGCCCTTGGTACCTATAAAATTCAACTAGGGTCGAGGCACCTTATTTTCCTCCCATGGATATTAGTACGGCCTTCAAAACCATCCCTATTATCCAATGCATTATAGGAGGAACCATTTTCCGTTTGGAGGTAGAATAACCACTTTATTGGGCCAATGTGGTGGCTTGAAGCCTTGTTCATGGCCCACAAGCCCTAGAAGCTTAACTTCGAGTCCAAATCACTTTTTTTCCTCTCCTTACCCGAAACCCATTCCTAATGTGAGAAACCTCCTAAGAGCACCAATATTATCATTAAAGGACAAATATCCTTGTTTGAGACATTATGTAGTTGTTTAGGGTATTGATCATGGCTTAGACATTCATTTTCTATTCTTTTGAAAACAAACAATTATTTGCGTAGAAACATAGAAATATCATGAGACAAACATGTAGAGCTCTTCAAGACCTTTCCAACAAGCTAAAAAACTTAAAAACTCTAAATATCGATGTCAAGGTAGAAAGTTATGACAAAATTACTCCAATATTTTTTATATTAAAAATAATGCCCACATGATTATTTGCATGTGTGCGTGTTCATAAATAAAGTAAACGTTTATACACATATTTATTTATAAATGATCTTAGAAATTTGTGTGGTCGTTAAAAAGACACTAAGACTATTATAAAAGAAACACATGTACATATTATAAATAACTGTTATCACTGAAATTTCGTCCGAAATGGTTACAGGAATCCAGCATCTCCAAACACCTATTAGTTCACCCACATCTTCAAAAATGCATTTCCAAAAGGCACAAACTATACAACTGGTTAAAAAGTTAACATGCGTAGAAGAAGTACAGGAAGCGCGTCCACATGCGCAGGTCAGAAAAATGCACATGCGCCCAAGGCATGACTATGTGCGATAAAAGCCGCGCACTCCTGAGAATGGCACATTTATAGTTCTTGTCGGCCCCTCACCTACTTCTGGTTCATCTCCCAAGTCGATTTGTGATCTAAAAATGAAGAAGACTTGTATTCTTGAAATTATTTGCAAGATTTAATTCATGTGTTAAAATGCAAATGGATCAACTTTGCAACACAACTTTTATATAAATTACTCATTCAAGATGCATATAAATAGCAGCAATAAACAGTGAACAGAAAACACATAACACAACAAATGATAAAGGAGTTCACCCCTCTCTTGGGCTACATCTCTTGGTCCATCTTCCAATGGATCTTTTGTATTATTTTCTCAAAGTTCTCAAAAATGTTCTTTACAATGCTCAAAATTATGAATAGATGACTCCAATGGCTCCAGAATGTCCAAAAACCCCTAGCTGGGATTTTTCGGCACCTCATTTGGCCAAAAATTGAAGAAGATAGGCTTCCTGGAAGTTCCCCTTCAAACATGTTGTCTCTGGATCGCCAAAATGCATCCTTGTTGGCTCAACCTAGCCCCCGCGCATTTTTATGCGTTAAAACCCAACACCGGGCACAACCGCACAAACCGTGCAAACTGTAGGACGGTTATGGGTGCGCCTGGCCCCTAACCGCCAAGGCTATGGTCGTGTGACCCATGTGACCGTGCGCAAGTCCAAAAATGGGCTTCGTTTCCAAAAGCAAATGGATAATGGAGAAATGGCGGGTCGTTGGTTGTATAACCATTTGAACCACAATACAAAATTCACGTGCATACGGTGTGAACATGGGTCATATGGTAACGTTATATGTGACTGGAGGCTGGGGCTAAGCCCCAGCCCGGACCCCCGCGCCAACCACATATCAACTCAAACTTAAATATATTCAAAACCATTTATATAACAAGGCTCATATAGTGGCATGCCAATTGGAGGCCCTTCCTAAGTCTCTTCCCCTGCCCGGAGGTCGCGGGGTCGAGTCTTTCCAGTTGCAAAGCTTTTAAACCACCGACCAGGTGACACGTGGTGGCCTTTGATTGGGCCATATGTCACCATACTATTAGCCACCAAGATGCCATGTGTCAGGAGCTCATTCATCCACTTAACTTCCAACTGTCCACCACTCGGCTCTGCCATGTGTCATACGGACATGCCACGTCAGCATCCGTACGAACTGTATGGACTATACAGTCAACATCCCTTTTTTTTTGCTTGTTTGTCATTTTGAACAGAATGCGATATCTCTCTCTCCCGACGTCCATTTGAACCCAAATGAGTTGTGTTGGGTTTGTAATGACGAGGCCTACACTCCCATTCGATTTGAAGCAATTCCAAGCACTTTGAATTTTTGAGCAAAATTTGATCCCTTGGATCACACCTCCCCATTGGAAAGCTTTTGGACCTCCAAAAGACTATTTTCAGTCTATATGAAGATGAGGGTATAGCTCCCTCACCTTTCCAACCTCAATCCACTTGGCTTTGCTTGGATTTGTGCCTTTAANCAACTCGAAGATACTCCACATTTCCTCGTTTTGAAGTTCTCATTCTCTTGTCAAGGATGGTGTCTTCATGAAATTATGTAAGATATTCTGGGGAAAAATTATCTATAGAAGGAATCTGAACATGTTCTCCTTGATCATCAATCAAAGGAGGCTCATACAATTTCAAATTATCAACATTAACAGCTGCATACATTTGCATATAAGGAGGCAAATCTAAATGGAAGACATTGTTACCAATCTTGTCAATAATCTTGAAAGGACCATATCGAATTGGTTTTAGTTTTTTACCTTCTCCTTTAAGCCTCTCCTTACTAATGTAAAGCCACACTTCATCTCCAACTTGGAAACTGTGATCAACACGATGCTTTTCATGTCTCATTTTGTACTTGGCTTGACTCTTTTCCAACTGCTCTTGTACCATTTGATGTATCGACTGAATTTGTTCAATGAAATTTTCTGCCCTATCAATGTCATATTGACCATCAATAGCAATATCCTTCCCAAAGATAAAATCTGAAGGATATTTGGGCAAATAGCTAAAACATGCTTCAAATGGCGACGTTTGAGTTGAAGAGTGCTTAGCTCGATTGTAAGCATGTTGAATGTAGTGTAAATGCTCATCCCAAAGTTTAGGAAGCTTGCTACAATAACCACGAAGAAGATGCACCACTATTCTATTTACCACTTCTGTCTGACCATCCGTTTGCGGATGAAAAGCTGTGCTGTTTTTCAGTTTGGTGTCCATGAGTGCCCATAAACTCGACCAAAAACTTCCAACAAATCGAGAATCACGATCAGAAATAATGGATTTAGGAAATCCAAAATGCACCAAAACATTTTGAAAGAACATTTGTGCCATTTTCTCAGCCGTAACCTGCTTCTTACAAGGCATCAAAATACACAATTTTCTAAATGGATCAACTACAACATAAAGATAATCATGATTTCATTTAGACATAGGTAGACCTCCTACAAAGTCCATAGAAATACTTTCCCAAGGACAAGAAGGAACCGGAAGTGGAGTATACAAACCCAACTTTCGATTGCTAGGTTTGCTTGTGGCACATAACAAACATCCTCGAACATATCTCGAAACACTTTCATTCATTTTAGGCCAATAGCAATACCTTTGCAAATTATCCACTGTCTTGCCTACACCAAAATGACCAGCAATAAGAGAAGAATGGGCTTCTCTTATTATGTTGATTCTTTCACCCTGTGGAATACATAGCTTGCCAAGATGATGCAAAATATTATCTTGCACATGGTAATCCAATTCCTCAACATCGTTAGAATGACACAAAGTCTCATATACTTCTTTAAAATCAGTATCTAAAGCATATTGCTCAACATAACTCTCATGCATGATAGGACTATGCTTAAGAATAATTGAAGCACTAATAATAGGCCTTGAAAGCATATCAGCAACTTTGTTATAAATGCCCTTCTTATACCTGATGACC
>JASDQU010367969.1:0-11460 GCA_032191745.1 Picea mariana
CATGGAAAATTCGAGTCACTATGGCAGGGCCCCTACATTATCCAACATTGCCTCACCAAAGGCGCATACATCCTGGCTTCCCCCGAAGGCCTCTCTCTCAAAGAACCCATCAACGGGTTATACTTAAAGAAATTTTAGGCCTTAGCATAGCCATTCTACTTTAGGTTATTCCTTTTATAGTGTTTCTAATCTTTTTTCCATCCCTCACGTCTAAACTATCATTTGTTCTATTGACAGATGCTTCCTCCACCAGCCTACCACATCGGTTATGCCGACGGCGCCAGCCGTTGGACACAAAATATCGCTTCAGCAGCTTGGGCCCTCTATACCCCCTCACATGAAATGCTCCACTCTAGCGGCATATGTTTGGGTTCATCCACCAACAACCAAGCCGAATACACTTCCGTCATTGGCCTCCTTGCTGATGCCCAACATCATCTTATTCGTCACCTTAGCATCTTTCTCGACTCTCAACTAGTCATCCTCCAGCTCAACAATGTGTACAATCTCCACGATCCTTGCCTCTTTCGCAAATACCTGCAAGTTAGACTTTTATCTCGACATTTTGATTTCATTACATTTACACATATTCCAAGACAAATGAATCATATTACAGATAACCTAGCTAGCATTGTGTTAGATTGGCATATATCACATCAAGATACCTCTACACACACATAAACCATCAAGAACCTGTCACAACATATATAGATTAGATATCATCAACACATTAAAAAACACATGTAAACATCACATAGACCCCAAAATGTATAGTCATATATATATAAATCGGTCCACAGTGCCATCCAAATGTTTACAAACAAATATACAAACATTTGTAGGCCAGTGAAGCACCTCGGTACAAAACTGGTGCCACTACACCAAAATGGACTCACCAGCCTATATACAAAATACAAAAATACATCGAGCAACACTCAAGGTGCCTCTAGAGCACCACCTCCTGCCTCTCCCTCAGGCGGTGGTCCCCCACCCACTACTGGTCCCTCCGGACCGAGAGGTAACCATCCGGTCATCGCATCACCTGCTACTGCTGCTCTCCGCACCAGTATGTGGAACTCCCACACACTACTCCAGGATGCCCTCATCCTGGATGCGCGACCACATGCCCTCAGACACGCCCTGTAGCACCACCTCCAGGCGGCGGCGAATATCCTCAAAATCTCCCCCGACATCCGTCGGAGAAATCCATTCCGATGGGTTCTCAAGTCAAGAAGGTTGTATCTCACAACATAGAGATAATTCTTTGAAGAGATGGCAACAAAAAGCTAAGAAAAAATAGAGATTGAAATTTTGGATTTCAAAGTGGGCCAACAACTTTAAGCCAAAGATCTTCTCCATTGTGTTTGCTCATACAATACTATATGACACATTGAAACTCCAAAAATCTCTCCAAGATGTTACTAATTATGAAGCATCAAATCTGGAAATGGTTACAACTTCTCCATATCATGAGTAGCTTACTAAAACAGTTTTGATTAATAATACCCTTACTAATTATGAAGCATCAAATCTGGAAATGGTTGAAACTTTTCCATATCATGGATAGCTTACTAAAACTGTTTTGATTAAGAGTACCCTGGGCAACAAAGAAGCCACATAATAACTCCCTACATCAAAAGATGTTGGTGTAATATATACAGAGTTTTCATATCTCAAGTTTTAAATATATGTTCCATATAATACCAAATATCACTTACATGCCACTAATGTGAACTGAACCTATAGAGAATGGTACTTATATAAACTGTTATTTTCATTGAGAAATTAATTATTGAAGCAAAGTACATAAATTTTTATATATTAAGAGCAATAAATTTGTTTTTCTTATTATATTTTGGAAGCGTGTATTAAAGAAAGATTAACATGATTTTACGTTGTCAATCCACATATGAGTATGTGAGGAGCATGTGTATGGGCAATCCTCCCTTTAAAATTTTTGGATTTCAAAGTGGGCCAACAACTCAAAGGAAGGATCTTCTCCATTGTGTTTGCTCATACAATACTGTATGACACATTGAAACTCCAAAAATCTCTCCAAGATGTTACTAATTATGAAGCATCAAATCGGGAAATGGTTGCAACTTCTCCATATCATAGGTATCTTACTAAAACTGTTTTGATTAATAATACCCTTATTATGAAGCATCAAATCGGGAAATGGTTGCAACTTCTCCATATCATGAATAGCTTACTAAAACTGTTTTGATTAATAATACCCTCGGCAACAAAGAAACCACATAGTAACTCCCTACATCAAAAGATGTTGGTGTAATAAATACATAGTTTTCATATCTCAAGTTTTAAATATATGTTCCATATAATACCAAATATCACTTGCATGCTACTAATGTGAACTGAAACTATAGAGAGAATGGTCCTTATGTAAACTGTTATTTTCATTGAGAAGTTCATTATTGAAGCAAAGTACATAAATTTGTATATATTAAGAGAAATAAATTTGTTTTTCTTATTACATTTTTTCTTATTATATTTTGGAAGCGTGTATTAAAGAAAGATTAACATAATTTTATGTTGTCAATCCACATATGAGTATGTGAGGAGTATGTGTATGGGCAATCCTCCATCTAAAAATTTTGGATTTCAAAGTGGGCCAACAACTCCAAGCCCAATGATCTTGTTCATTGTGTTTGCTCCGACCATACAATATTGTATGACACATTGAAACTCCAAAAATCTCTCCAAGATGTTACTAATTATGAATCATCAAATCTGGAAATGGTTGCAACTTCTCCATATCATGGGTAGCTTACTAAAACTGTTTTGATTAATAATACCCTTACTAATTATGAAGCATCAAATCTGGAAATGGTTGCAACTTATCCATATCATGGGTAGCTTACTAAAGCTATTTTTATTAATAATACCCTGGGCAACAAAGAAGCCATATAATAACTCCCTACATCAAAAGATGTTTGTGTAATAAATACGGAGTTTTCATATCTCAAGTTTTAAATATATGTTCCATATAATACCAAATATCACTTACATGCCACTAATGTGAACTGAAACTATAGAGAATGGTCCTTATGTAAACTGTTATTTTCATTGAGAAATTCATTATTGAAGCAAAGTACATAAATTTGTATATATTAAGAGCAATATTTTTTTTTTCTTATTACATTTTTTCTTATTATATTTTGGAAGAGTGTATTAAAGAAACATTAGCATAATTTTATGTTGTCAATCCACATATGAGTATGTGAGGAGTATGTGTATGGGCAATCCTCCATCTAAAAATATTTTTCTTGAATTATAAAAGTTCTTTGAGCAATGTTCTAGTTGCTCAAGGGGACTAACAAATATGGTATATTAACCAATGAAACTTTGTCAATAATTAATAGTTAAAGTTTCAATAACATTTTAGTTTCTCTTATTGTCCATTTATATATTTAAGCTAAAATCCATAGGGACGTTGCTTCTATATTGCTTATGTTTTTTCAGAAGCCACTTTTATTTTTTCTTGTAAAACAATTGCAAAATGATAGAGAGTGCCTCATAGAGTGGAAAACCAGAATTACATTAACAAGAATTGTTCAAAACAAGTATAACACATTAAAAATACCATTATAAGCATTTATGGTGACACTTAGAAATTTCTCTCGAGAGTAGTGAGGTGATCTACAACCCAATATGGAGAAGATGTTATTAGGTATAAACAACAAAAATTAATAAAAAAATTAATTGCATGGATCAAATTTCCTAATCTTTATTTTGTTATCATTTAATAAGCATGAATTGTTATAAGTTTAAGATGGATCTAAGCTGGTAAAAACTTATCTTTCAACCAAAATACCCATAATATTGTGAAATTTTGTTTTTATAAATAAATAATTACAAATAATTGATCCAATAAAAATCCATATTATATTTTTAATTGCATTTTTTCACATCTTTTTGAGTGAACAAAATTATTTTACTAACCTTTTAATTCTACTATCAATTATTTTACTAACATTTAAATTATATTATCCTTTTAATTTGGAGATTATTAATCTTTTATTTTTATTTTCAATTGGATATTACTAATGAAACAAGTTCAATTGATATAAAAAGAATAAAAAATGGAGTGGAATGTAAATTTTTATCCTTTTGGTTTGGAGATTATCAATCTCTTATTTTTGTTTTCAATTGGATATTACTAATAAAACAAGTTCAATTGATATAAAAAGAATAAAAATTGGAGTGGAATGTAAATTTTTATAAGCATATCAAAACAAAGATGTGGTGTTTTTATAAATATCACATTTTTATATTGCCAATTGTTTTTGGGTCATTCAAAATAAATCAGTAACAAATAATATTGCAGACCATATATTTTATTTCTGATGTTCTTTTAATATTTTAATTTAAGATCAATGTAACACCAAGTTGTATTTAAATAATATTGCAGAGGATATATTTGTTTTTTAATGTTTTTTTTTAATATTTGAATTTAAGATCATTGTCATACCTTTCTTTGAAACATTGTTGCCTTTACCAATTCACATAAGTTGTTTTATTTGTTTGGTGTCTCTTGTTTTATGTAATATGTTACAATTGTGAAGGAAAAGAGTATGACACAGTAATCAATTACAAAGAAAAGGGACACATGAAGTGATGTAGAAAAATTGTTTAGGGTTTGTTTAAATAAAAATAGAGTTTACCCTATCATCACTACTCACTATTCTTGCAACGAAACCACATTATGGATTTAATACTCCAAGTGGCATGCAAGTGAAGTCCAAGCCTTTCGAAAGCTCTTAATCCCTAATTAATTGCATATCATCTTTCAAGATTTGGGGAGTGCAATTAATACATGCCAAGCATGATGGAGGTAGCCAAACAACTTTGTATGAAATGCTCATGATCAAACCACGAAAGTATAACATGACAAGTCCACAATGCATGTTTAGGTGGATTGAAAACTCAACAATGCATGTTTAGGTGGTTGGCTTTTTGGAGGCTGATGTGGTACGATGTAGGCACCATGTGTTATATGCCGAAAACAAATTTTCAAATTAACAACATTCAAAACAAAAAAGTGACAACATGCACAAAAGAGAGGGATAGGATTAGAGTAGAGAAAAACCCCAGGGTAAAAATAATTTTAATATGAGTGGATAAAACACCCAATAAGATAAAAAAAAAACATTCTAAAATAGGCTTGTATTAGAGTTGAGAAAACCTTCCAATAAAGTTAAAAAACATTCTAAAGTAATATTTGTGTAAGTTATATTTGTATAAAACTAAAAGGAACAGTTTTTTAGTGAAGAAACCCCCCTAGTGAGATGGAAATAATTCTATTATTTAGATGCATCAAAGACCATTTCTCCACTTCCTAATGGGGTAAAAAGAATTCTAATACATGTATGTGTCAAAAACCATAAAAATGGTATTTATATCGTAAGACTACAATGACCATTGTTAAATCAAAGAGAATGTGAAAATATAAAGTTACCATAACTCCTTTACATCACATGTCCACTTGTCCTCATAATAAGTAGATTTCATATCTTCAACAAAATTCCCACAAATGGATTTTCTTGTTAGATGGCTAAGGTTTGTAGTGGTTTTCACTTATATAATAAGTTTTGTGGTTGTTTGCGCTTATAAAATTGTTAGTGTAGCTTTCCTAATTGTGTTGGTGGAAAGGCATGACACCATGGTAAAGGTTGTATCAAGCATGGTAATCAACTCATCCACACATGAAGCTTATTTACTTCTTGCAAATGGTTTTTGTTGTTGTTGCTACTTACCCTTCCCCTTATTCTTTTCTAGACATTGAGAAGCATAGTGGTCATGTTTGTTGCATTTGAAGCACTTGTTATGGACCAAATCCTTCTTCTATTGGTTAGAAGATCCTAAATCTTCCTTCTTCTTCTGGCCCATCCCGAATCATAATTTTTTTCCTCTTTTCCTCACCTGTGACCTTCCTAATGAGGGCTACGTCAGGAATTGACCTAAGGCTTGAATTCAAAATTGTTTAAATTTTGTTTGGTTTGTTTGTTTATGTTTATCAAATTCTCAGTGAGAAACCCAAGTTTGGGAATTTCTAAATTTGGAATTTCATTGGTTAATGTCTTTTTTACCAAAATACAATGTGATATATTTACATTGTTGCAACAATTATTATTAGATTTTTTGTGCATATGCAAAGTGATATGTTTTTCAGAAAGTGATTTAGTATCGTAATTGTTGATGTTTGTAGGACCATCACTTATTTAACCAAGGATGTAACGAGTTCCTAATTACATTTTTTAATTTTTTTTGTAAATGAGTGTGTGAATCTATATTATGTTATAAGGTTATAGTAAAAAATTGATGCATGGGCTCCCAAGATCTGCCTGAACGGAAACCAGATCTGGGGTCCCTAAAATGCAGTATCTGAGAATGAACAAAAAGTGCCTCGGTCACCACCACAGGAAACCAACCCAGGCTACCATAATCCAGTCTAAAAACTTCATCAAAAGAAATCAAAAAGTCTAAACATAGTGGGATTAGCTCCTACTCTCAGAGACATGATCTGGGCAGGTCCTATGCTAGTCTAGGTTGATGGGGTGCTCTTCATCCCCTTCCTGTTGTGTCGTGTCCTCCTCCCTCTGTTCCACCAGACGTAGCTTTCTGATGCATGTTGGGGTTCCATTTCTGTCAGTTGGAGTGATATCTATATGGTGGACGTAGCATAGATAGAAATGAAATTGCCTTGCCATCCTTTCCAGTTTCTCCTGTTGTCTTTTTTGGTCCTCCACCAACATTTTTACCCTCGCCTCCAGGTTACTGAGGTGATTGAGAGTTCCTGTGCGCTCTTTCTTCTACTCTTTGGTTTTTGTCTTGTTGGTCTCCCCCCGGTCCACACACATCTTTCCTATCAACATTTTAGTTCTCCAAGCTTCCTCCACCATCCTGTGGTAGAGGGTTAACCTCGGTTGTGTGGCTCTGGGATCCCATATCCCCCCTGCTTCCTGGGTTAGTGTTGACCAGGCTTTGCCTCTACGGGCGTTGTTGATTTCACCCTCCCATCTTTTAATGATCTTCTTCCCCTTGGTTTCTGTCTTCGTGAGGAAGGTTCTCTTTGATTCCCTAGCTGCATGTTCTATTCTTCTCATCCGCCAAGTGCTCTGTGGAGGTTCCTTCTCCTAGGGGCCTCTCTTGTTGCTGGTTTTCTTCATGTGTACGATCTTCACTTGCAGGTGGTGGTTATTATGGTGGGTTCTCTCCCTATTCCTCTTCACCTCCTTCTAGTAAGTAAGGTGGCCACTGTAATTGCAATGTCTTGTTCTGTGGTAATTTTTGGTGTCCCTGCCTTTATGGAGCCAACCCGGTTGTGGTCCTGTCCTTGAAATCATGGCATGCTCTTCAATGTGGTCCTGCCCGTCAATATCCGTCGTTCCATAGCATGTGCGTTTGATGACCTTGTCATTATACCTGCACCAATGCTTTTCCTTGCTTGTTGTACGCTATCCCTTTCCCCATCCCCATCTCGGTACTTAGGTGAGGTATGCTCCTACTTGGCTCTGGTGTGACCTATAGTCCTTCGTCCTTTGCCGCCTACGAGTTATATCTTCTACTTTCCAATGGGAAACTTCTATACTTATTTCTATTGATGGGACCGTGGTACCGTACCTTCGCCTGATGTGTGATCTATGTCTCCATTTATAACCTTATTGATTGATGGGCCATTAGCTCCTGTGTGGGACCTACGTGTCCTTCAGTGTCTTCTACGCCTCCATTCTTTCCATGATCTTTCGTACTCCTCCTGTTGTCCCAGTCTTTTGCCGCAAGTTGGGTGCAATGTGTCTGGAATTGACCTTGCGGGATGTTGCACCAGATTTTGTCTAGTTCTGGACCTTCGTTATTGACCCCCTCATTTTCTATTATGTCTGCTAGTCCATTTGCTGACCTCCTCACCCAACGCAACTCCACAGTGATCCCTATTTGCAAGTGCTCCTAGATTTGTTTTAGTAGGTAGGCCAATCGCCAGTGCCTATGGATTTTACCTATTCTGGTACCATTTTGGAGTTTTCTCACTTTGTTGATGACTAGCGTGGAGTCTCCTTCCACTATGGTGTTCATCATCCCCTCCCGGATGAGAATCTCCAGGCCTGTCTCCAGGGTTCCGAATTCTGCGGCGTTATTGGTTGAGTTGCCCAATCTTCCCACGTACAGTTGTATGATGTTCCCTTTACTATCCTTGATTACTCCTCCCAAACTTGTTCTTCCTGGGTTTCCTTTCACCGCCTCGTCGAAATTCAACTTGAGGGAACCCGAAGGTGGCAGTTTCTAGTTGCGCTCACATACCTAGAGTTGTGGCTCCTGTCTGTTTGGATTGGGTTTGTGCCCACTTGTTAGTTGGAAAGCCTCTAGGACTTGAGAGTCCTGATTTGTGGGTTGCGCTCTGCCCTCTTGGCAGTTGCGGCTCATCACCGTCTCGCGTATCATGTAGGTTATTATTTCCTTGATCTTACCTTCTGATCATCTTTGGTTTCTAAAAATGCGTCGGTTCCTTTCCTTCCATATCAACCATATGATCATTCCTGGGGTGAGACTCCAACAGAGGTTCAACTTTTTTTGGTCGCTATAGTTTTCTCTCCATAGCTTGATTGTTGCGACAATGTTACCACAGATCCTGTCGGATTGGCGGAAGATACTTGCTACCTAGTTCCATAGTTCCACAGTGTAGGCACAATCATCAAGGAGATGGTTGGTTGTTTCTTCCTGAGTTTGACAAAGATGACATCTTGACAGACCAGTGAAACCTCTTTTCCTTAGGTTATCCCAAGTTAGGATGCGGTTGTGTAATATTATCCATTGGAAGATCTTAATATTTGGCCATTGGGGGTTGTTCCAGAGCATATCCCAGTGTTACGCCAGGTCGTCTTGGTCTGGGTCTGTCATATAGTGTAGGAATTCTTTTAGGTTAAATTCCCCTTCGTCCTTTTTTCCCCACCTCAACTGGTCCTCTCCTTCTGTGACTGTTATTTTCCATTTGCCCAGTTCCTACTCCACCTCTTTTATTGTTGTTGCGGGTATCTCAATGTTCTGAGGGTTAATCTTGTCCCATATTCGCCATTTGTTGCAGTCTGTTCCCTGCTACTAGTATTGATAGACATTGATTTTTCTTTGTGTGATGAGGTCTTGTTGGAGTATCTCTTTGTCCTGATTTTCCATCTTTGGTTCCTGCTGCCAAGCGTCCTCCCATAATATGGTTGTTCTACCATTCCTGATTTCCCAAAATCCGTGTGTCTGAATCCATGCTTTGTTGCGCCAGGATAGGTTCCAAATGGTTGAACCTTCCCTGGTTCCTCCAAAGTGGATTATGTCCTGGTCGCGGGTGTCCGGTGTGTACTTTTCCTTCCATGAGTTTACCCAGAGTGTTACAGTTTCTTTGACCCACCGCCACCAAAGTTTCGCCCCATATGCATTGTTAGTCGTTTGTGGATCTTTTAGCCCCAAGCCTCCTTTGTGTTTTGGCCTGCAGACTTTCTCCCAGGCCACCAGGGCCCATTTGTTTTTCTCACCTCGCCACAGGAAGTCCCTCTCGATGGCTTTGATTTTCTATAAGATCCCTTGTGGAGTGGGGAAGACTGAGATTATAAAGGTTGGGATGGCTTGTAAAACAGTCTTGGTTAGGATCAGTCTACTGGCTAGATTAAGGGATCTATACATCCATTTTTTTACCCACTCCTGTAACCTGTTTATTACTCCTTCCCAAGTTGACAACTTATAAAATTTGTCTATCAAAAGAACCCCCAAATACTTGGTTGGAAGTGTTTTCCATTCAAATCCTAGAATGTTGGTCAAATTCCTTTGGATAGATGGATTGGTATTAAAGAAAAATATCATCGACTTGGATTGGTTGATCTTAGCGCCCGAGGCTTCCCCAAAATCTTCTAGGATTATTTTGTAGGCTTTGGCTTCCTTGACCGTGGGTATGCCGTGGAGTAGTGTATTATCCACAAATTGTTGGTGAGTTGAAGTAGGGCAGTTTTCGAAAGGTTTGAACCATGTCATTTCCCCATTTGTTGTTGCATTCTTTATGCTTCGGCTGAGGCCTTCCATCATCAGAATGAACAGGAAAGGAGACAATGGATCTCCTTGTCTGATACCTCTCGTGGGCCAGAAAGGTTTGGCCAGGGCTCCATTGATTAGTAGTGAGTAGCTTTTTGTGGATACTAAACTGACAATCCAACTAATCCAGTGCTGGGTAAAACCAAAGCCTTCAAAAGTCTTGATCATATAATGCCAGCTAATTTTGTCATAAGCTTTTTCTAGGTCCAGTTGTATTAACATTCCCCCCTTTTTTTGGAGTTTTAAAGTGTGAATGATTTCATGGGCCTGGATGATGTTGTCCATTATTTGTCTACCTTCCACGAATCCTACATGTTCTTGTGATATCAGTGAGGGTGGGAGGGGTTTCAATCTATTTTATATGACTTTGTAGATGATCTTGTATATCACATTACAAAGTGTTATGGGTCTGTACCGGTCCAGGGTTTTGGCTTCATTTTCTTTAGGGATTAGGGTGATCATGCTTGCATTTAGGGATTTAAAGATGGAGGCATACCTTATAGATTCCTCTACTACCTTATAGATGTCATGTCTGATGATTTCCCAGTAGGATTTGAAGAATTCCACAGTGAAGCCATCTGGGCCTGGTGCTTTCCCACTAGGCATTTCTTGGAGATCTTGGTCCACCTCTTCCGTGGCGATATGTTTGTTCAGGAAGATGTTTTGTTCCTCGGTAACCAACCGTGGTATATGATGGGTTATCCTCTGAATGGAATTTGATCTGTCTTGATGCGATTCTTGGGCTATCCCATGGAAGTGTCTAACCATAGCACTTTCGATCTCCTGATGTGACTCGCGCTTGATTCCATCCTGGTCCTTGATCTTCAGGATTTTGTTATGGGCACTTATGGCCATGGTTTTTCTGTTGGTCCCCGGTTTTGACTATGTTCTATGCCCATACTACATACCATTGACCTCCAACTCTATGCCAGTACCACCCTTTTTGACCTCCTTTTGATATAATCAACACCCTTTTACCACTCAAAAGGGTCACCTAAGGTATTTTTGAAATTCAAGTTATTATTATGCATTTTTAATACTTTAATTTGATAAATGGACTAATATCACTTGGGTAGGTACCATTGTTGTTCTTGGCGCAGGGTTCCGATACCAGGTACCAACTCACACCGTAGCGGTACCAGTGGAGCAGTTCAAAACCGATACATCATGGCAAGCGTTATGGTTCGAAGGGGAAGATAGAAGAGCCACAGGCCAGATGGAGCCGTTGCACAGAGCGCTCGAGAGTGTGATGATTACCTTGGATCGAGATGCTTCAAGTGTTCACACTTCGTGACACTACATGTCACGAAGTTGTGAAACGAATTTCTTTCAGTTTCGTTGCAAGGCTACTCTCGGATCAGGGATCCGTTG
>JASDQU010367973.1:0-11499 GCA_032191745.1 Picea mariana
TCCCAAAGTGATAATAACAACACAAGGCCTGGACTCATACACAACATGTCGCTTCCACAAGTATGGTTTCCCTACTAATACATCAGAAACATCAAGAGGAGCAATGTCACATAATACCTCATCCGTGAAGGGCTTGATGATGTAGGGAAGGCGACATTGTTGACTGACGCGGAGGTCTCGTCCTTGGTGCAACCACCCGATGGTGTATGGTTGTGAGTGTGTTGTGGTCGGCAAGCCCAACCACTTCACGACCTCTATCGATATGAGGTTCTTCTGTCTCCCACTGTCGAAAATGAACTGCAATGGGGAACCCTTTACCCACATCTTGGAATGGAAGAGACACTTCGCCTCCTCTGGATCTTCTGGTTCCTCCTTATGGATCTTCGTGGTGGCAACGGTGGCATTGGACTCCGCATCGATAATCTGCTTCCCCCTGTCATTCCCCTTGTCAGGTTCTGATTCAGAGTCAGAGCATGCATTCGATTCAGAAGCCTTCAACTCGGCTACCAGTGACTGCTTGGCCCGGCACTCATTTGTGTTGTGAGTGGAACTCTTATGGAACTCACACCACTTCCCCATGTCCTTTTTTGGCTTCGTGGTGTTGTTCTTTGCTTGTGGCTTTGGCGAGTTGTCATGGGCTTCCCTGCCTTGGCTTGGTCCTTTGTTCTACGGTTTGGGGGTACCTTTCCCTTGCTTCTCATTTGCAGACCCAAAGTCTCGCCTCTTCTGTTTGAACTTCTGCTCAATCTTGGCAGCATATCGGTATGCCACACCAAGCGAGGAGATGTCGAGGAACTCCATTTCCTTCTGAATGTATCTATGCAGACAACTACGGTATTTTAACACCAAATGTTTCTCTGAATCTTTGATACCCAACTTTGTGCGTAGGATATGAAACAGATTCATCATCTCATGCACATCTTGGTCCCTTTTTTGCCGCAGCGTAGTCCATTGTATGTATTTGTCCTCATAGCTCCCCACAGGATAATATTCTTCCTCGATGGTGTCTTGGAAAGAATTCCAAGTGGGTGCAATCGATAACAGAGAGGTTTCTCCCTCATCCTGTTACTCCAAGTAGGTTTCCCACCAGTCCTTGACATGGGGGGCAGCTTTGAGGAGTGCGAAAATAATCTTTTCTCGATCGAAAAAGTCATGAACCGAGAAATATCCTTCTAATATATTCAACCATCTATCTACGGCATCTGCATCTATTTGGCCCTCAAATATGGGAATGTCAAAGTTTACTTGTACCTTAAAAGGAGTGGCACCTCCAGAGTGGTTGTTGGATGTCGATGCGCCGCCCATGGGAATCCGTTGAAGAATCTGGGCAAAGTTGTCCATCATCGCATTCCTTTGTTTCTCGAGGGCCTCCTTGAGCAACATTTTGATACGATCTCATGCTCCCTCATATTTATTTTCTTCCCCCACGGGCAGTTTTCGGGGTTTGCGAGGCTGATCTTGCAAAGGTTCAACCAGATCGAGCCCCAACTCCTTATACCCCGACCTCGTTGGGGACATGCAAAGAAGGATCGAGGATGAGCAGACCGCTCTGATACCACTAATCTAGATTTATGTAGGAACACAATGAAATATATAAATACACATAAATGCAGAGATGCAGCGGAAATAAGACTTCATTTCATTAATAACAAATGACTAAAATATGCTTATAGACAGAATGGAAATAAACTAGCTAGGGCACTGGTAGCTTATCTCTAAGAAGAGATGTGGTGGCTACTGGCCTCTGAACTGTGTTACAATGAGGCTCGAAGACCTATTATTATTGAGAAACAATGGAAAACCATAAACATCCAAATACCTAACCCTAGGAGATGAAACACCAAGACTATGGGCCCTGTTTGGGTAAGTTTGTACATCAACTTCCTGGGGATGTAACTTTGGCATACGATCTTCGTTTGACGCGTTCCATACCTCGTTAGAAAGATCTATGTGGGGACTACAACTTTTTGGTGAGAAACATTGATCTACAATCCATGTTGCTCCCCCTTTTCCCAAAAAACATCATTTAAGACCTCAAAACAGATCTGAAAGTTCAGGATCCGAAAAACTGCTAAAAATAGTAAACTGTGTGGAAACTGAAAAACTGAAAGAAACAATGGTGGGGGTCCAAGTGGAATAGGTGGGAAGCCACCAATATCCACCTGGATCACCAACTAGCACTTGAGATAACTAAATCTCAAATATAGGGATTTCCCCTCGTGAATCTCATACCGTATCAGAATCATGGTTGTTCTTGTTGTCATCATGAATACTGGAACTATTTCTTCAATTATTGGAGTAAGTGTCTCGTCATAGTCTTCTCCCTCTTGTTGAGAGAATCCTTTGGACACAATTCAATATCTATACATCTTTATAGTGTTATTTGCAACATGTTTGATCTGTTATATCAATCTTAAAATTCAACACTAACTTCCCTTCTCATCTCACAAAAAATCCATCTCCCAGTCCTTCTCAATACCTTCCTTCTTTGTCACTGAAACAAAGGAATCTTCTCAGGAGATTTCATGTCTCCTAGAGGTCTCTAAAGCTACGATTTAGTCTTCTCAACTCATGGCATCTATCTGTGAGTCCTCGAGTGTGTCTCCTTTTCCCATATGATCCTCCCCGAAGGGCCCATCTTTTCTTCAGTGCATCCCATCTATCAACAGTCACATCATCCATCCCACCTGCCTAGTTCTAAAGTAGCAGTCAGTCTTTCTCCATGAGGTAATGAGCCTGAGTATCATGGTATGCATCACACTGATTTTTGAATTATTTGAATATGTTGCACTGAACTCTCCTTTATTTCATAATGTTTGCTTGGAAATTATGCTCTTTAACTTTTTCATACTTGGGGGGGGTGACAAAATGCCCTAGTAAGTTAGTTCCCTTTAGGATGAGTTTCCACTGGGTGGGTCTATGAAAGGTCATCATCCATTCCTTTCATACTTACCATTTTTCATTATTGTCCCTCTCATCTTCCCCTACCTTTGTTCAGGCATTAGGTTTTCCACACTAGTAAGGGTTGTACCTTGTCTTGAGGGAAGAAGGGGATAAAGGCCCAGAGGGTAAAAGTAGCTGGAAAAAGTTAAAAACCAAAATGAAACCTTTGAGATGCTTCACCCAAGGATTCTCAAGAAAGCAATAAAAGGCTTCTCAGTAAGAAAAGGGAACCCATAAGATAAAATAAAACTCAAGTTCTAGTTGGTGGATGGGAGGTATCATCATGAGTCGGCCTATTAGGTCCATGGGCATGTAGCGGTATGACACTACCATATATTTGGTCATCAAAACATGGTAGTGACTCTTGGTGGCATAACCAAGAGAAAGGGGGTCTCATCACGAACCAACCTTCTCATTTCCGTGAAGTGCTTGTGGGTAACGTTGTCACCATGTCGGGACAGTGTCCCCCAGCTATTATCTTGAAAATAAAAAGAAATAATATAAAGAATAAAAAGAATTGAATGGGATAGGAAACAATGGCATCCATGACAAGGTGCATTTCTCCCTCTACAGAGGCACCCACATGCAAAACCTACATTTCCCTGTTATCATTGCAAACTTTGCCCAAACATTCCCCCTGCACCATTTCAACACTCACATGACCTAGATTGATATTCACCTAGGAAACACCCCAAAATTGAGGAGGATTAGCCTAATAGAACATCCTAATACCCTCTCCAAACCTAACTTGTTAAATTGCATAATGTAGTTGAGTATTTTTCTGGGTAAAGAGGGGTTTGATGGACATGTTTGGGTAATTTGATTGTTGGATGTGATTGACATTGCTATGATCCTTGTGACTTATGAGCCCACGAAGGTTTTACTAGTTGTTACTGCAGTACCATGCCCGATAGATAGGTACATATGGGGAGATGATTAGCTTGGACCTCCATGGGGATGAAACCTCATCAGATGGATGTTGTGACTCCAACCAAGGGCAAAGAGACACCAGAGGATGGCACCATGGAGGAAGAAAGACATTTCCCCCAAGACACTATGGCAGGCATAGACCTAGGGGGGTCTTTCCCTTCCACCATGACATTGGCCCTTAAAGGCCCCTGACGCCATCATGTTGACCCTTGACGTCATCCAATTAGGGTTTGGCATTTATGAGGACGGTTTGGTGCTAGTTAGCACGTGTGGCAGCATTTAAGGCCTTTGGAGGCCGAAAATTTTTCATTTGAGGCCTAACGTTCCATGCTAGGGGTCTAATGCCACCCTAGAAGGGCATGATGTCATCCCTAAAGTGAAATTATGGTTTTAATTATTGATTTTATGTAAAAACTAGATTTTTGATGTAATTTGGCCATGTCGGCCTTTTACGAGCTAAAAGATAATTAAAGGTCATTGATATTGTATAAATAAGAGATAAAAATCTCATATTTTTTCATCATTCACTCATCACACAAGTGGTTGTCTGAAATTCGACCTTCTTTAAGGTTTTTTGGCTTCAATTAGTGGTACGCACTTCTTGGAGGAGGCATTTATTGGTGTACTTTGACAATTTTCATGTGGAGGATCTTCAACTAGGGTTTTTTGCTTGATTATTTTTGGTGAAGTAAGTGGAATATATGCATTTATTTATTGTGAATGAATGCTTCTAGTTAATTTTACTTGTTTCATGTCTAATATTATGAAATTGTTTGCTTGAAACCCTAGGGGAAAGACATATGTTATTATTGTTTTCCCTATAGTCTTCCATGTGCTAAAATTTCTTGAAAAGCACCTATATTGAAGTAGATTCTATATCCCTACCATTATAGCACTCTAGTAACCCTACTTCCATGCCCAATTTCATATTTTATTACAATTTTTTCAAGGAAAGGAGAAATCGCTAGGGCCTAACCTTTGTTAATTTCTAGCATTTATCTCTTAGAGGTGGATTTTTTAGGCCTTGGGATACCAACACCTTTCTTATCCTCTCCATCCCTTTGACATATCATTATCATTTCTATTTATCCTCTAATATTTGTTGCTGCCATTAGTGACTCCATTTACCCTAGAAAGGCACTAATCTACCACTTGCAAGTGTTAATTGATCAAACAAACACTCACACTTTTATCCTTGAAGCTTTTACTAACATTTGCTAACCCTAAACTAGACTAACTCCCAAGCCAACTTCTTGTTGTAGCAAAACATTGCTACATCCATACAAACATACATTGATTGGATACATTTCCCTACATAACTTGCACTTAATTCATTCAAAACTCAATTGTGATAATTGCTAGTCAATCTACTAGGTAAGTGCTAACTTTGTATGGTGTTTTCTTACACTTTTGACCATTAGAATTTTTTGTTGTTGCAAAAGATTTCTACATCCATCTAACTGCAGAAAATTATCTGCAAAAGTGATATTAAAAGCTAGCTAAACATTTCCAACTTTGCTTGTGACAATTTATTATCATTTTGCCTAGTCAAAGTTACTTTATCTTGTATTTTTCAAGCAATTTCAAGGCATAATTCTTGTGGTTGTTATAAAATATTAATTGTTGTTATAAATTGTTTCATTGTTGCAAATTCATATCAGCTAGCTTACCTTTTGAAGGTTTATTGTCTTATGAAGCACTAACAATCATTTTAGTACTTGTCAAGTGCCCCTTTTGCCTTGTTCTCTTGTTCTAGGAAGGTACACAATATTATTTATTTTCTTCATCTTTACAAGACATAAAGAAACCTTGATTTGAGTGATTTTTGAGAGGGGAAGGATTTCCTTGTAATTACTTTCCTTATCCTTCTCAAACCCCCCAGGTCATCGTGGATGTCTCCCCTGGGGAAGTCTTGGCATACTCCTAAATAAAAAGGGATCTCCTATTAAGGTGACAACGATAGGATATTCTCAGTTACGCCAATTGTGTATCCACTTGCCTTGAGATTTTTGGCAAAGACAAATTGTGCGATAACATTTTGGCACTGTTGTCAGGAAACACTGAGTCAATATTCCTCAAGGCGACACTTTTTTGGTAAGCCTTTTCTCCAAAAAACCTTTATCTTACAAAGATTACTTGGCAACTCCATTGAGGGTGATCCCCTCATCTTTTTTATAATCTCCAGAGGATTATCTGGCGACTCCACCAATGACGACTCGTAGCAGGCATCAGTATACACTCTATCTTCCTCCTATCTATTTCAACCCTGTAGCTTCTCCTAAATGGTATCCCAAAGTAATTTTTGGCCCTTTAAACTTGGCTAACATCCAAGGGGGATTACATGATCTCCCAAAAGAAGTCGAATCTTGGATGCCCAAATTTCTGGGAGAGGTAGGATCTTATGGCAACGCACATTGGACTAAATTTTTTGAGGGTTATGAATTCCATCAATCTAGAAAAGAGCATCTTGACACGTTTATGAGACTTTTCTTGGCCTCACTCATGGAAGTGCCAAGTATTGGATTAATACACTCCCCAATTGGAAGCCTCAAAACCCCTGAAGATTTGGAACATGCTTTCTTGAAAAGATGGGGTAAGGTAGAAAGTATGGCCTCTATTTATTCTCAATACCTCCAAATTTGCAAGCAAAGTGACGAAGATGTTAGGGAATTCAATGATAGGTTCAACACTCTCATTAGTAAACTTGATCCCAACTTTCATCATGAGAGTGTTATTCTCCAACACTATCTAAACTCCGTTGAAGTAAAATTACAATTTACCCTCAAGAACCGATTTCCTACAAGCCTAGAAGGAGCACAAGATGTTGCTTTCCAGATTGAGGAAAATCTTAAGTTCAACGATTCCATTCATCAGATCAATTTTTTGAACAATGATGACATCTGGGTGTTGAATAAGGAAATAATGGGAGGACTAGAGCATGACCTCCCATGGATTCTATAGTCAGAAAATAATACTTTCCCTAGGAAATGGAGCACAGGTTTCTCAAACATGAAAGATGCTTCCTTATTTTCACAACAAAATGAGCTCCCTGAGTATTTGAAACCCCCTCAAGATACCTTTGGAGATCTTGAGTTTGGAGATATTGAATACTCACCTTCATCGATCGATGAGGAAGATGATTTTGAAGAGGAATTCCTCGTTGTCTACCATGTTGGGAGCATGGGAACGAAATATGGAGAACCTACACCTTTTTATGTTACCCTCCAAATCAATGATTTACTTCTCCATAATTGTGTTTTTGACCTAGATACCCCTAGAAACATTATGACCGAAAGGGTTATGTACCAACTAGGTCTCAATATATCACAACCAAACATGCAAGATGGTTTCACACGAGGCATTATCAAAGACCTAAGTGTTTCCTTCCATGCTTTCCTTGATATCTCTTTCAATATTGATGTAATAATGATAAACACTTTAAGTATTTGGTGAATTCTACTTTGCAAAGACTTGATATAAGAATTGATAAGAACCTTCCAAGACCAAGGGTCCAAAGCTATTATACCTCACCCCAAAGGAGGAATTTTTACCGTTCACAAAGAACCCATCACATGATGCCTCATTGAAACTCTTGAAGAACCCAATAATCATCTCCTTTGTGTGAATAATGGGATGGAAAGTTGGTTTGTCCAAGGAGGAAACTCAAAGGATGAACTTAGAAAAATGATCAGAGGAATATGGACCCTATAATTTGATGGTGCTTATTCAAGTTTTGGTTCAGGGGCAGGCATCGTCCTAACGGCCCAATCCAAGGAAACTTTCTACTACTCCTATGAACTTGAATATCATTGTACAAATAACGTTGTTGAATACGAGGCTTTGATTATAGGTCTTAATTTATAAATCGACAAGGGTGTTACACACTTAAGGGTTATAGGAGATTCGAACTTAATAGTATCACAAGTTTTGTTAAACTTTGCTGCAAAGAATGAGAGATTAAAAAGGTACCGAGATTTTGCAAGATCTGTTCCAAAATCCTTTGAGGTAGTATCAATTGAAGCAGTTCCCAGAGAAGAAAACTATGTAGCATATGCCTTGGTTGTCTCATCATCCACTTTGCAACCTTGTGATGGCCTACAAAACTTGTGCAAAATGGAGGTCCTATTTAGACCATCAATCTCTTATAACTTGGAACATTGGCAAGTATTTGAAGACGATAGTCAAATCCTTAGATTCATGCAAAAAAATAGAGAATTCACCATTTCAAAAGTAAACTTCATAGTTGATTCCATGGACCTGGAGCTAGTAAACTTGCAAAATAACACTCAGTCGAAAGGGTGTGTTCCTTTAGAACAACTCTTTGATAGACACAATGTTTACAAAGGAAAAAAACCAAAACAACAAATAGATGAAGCCTTAGAATTCAACATCAACAGTGAGATAGATCCAAGAATGGTCAAAATAGGGAAAGGTACCACAGAAAAAGAGAGGAATGAAATACTTGATCTCATAAGAGAGTTTAAAGATACCTTTGCTTGGAATTATGATGAATTAAAGGCTTATAGGGGTGATGTCATCTGACATGCTATACCTTTGACAGAGGGAGCCAAACCTTTCCGACAAAAGTTAAGACATATTAACCCTAAGTTGGAAAACTAGAGACAAAAGGAACTCCAAAAGATGGTAGATGTTGGTATCATATCCCCCATTAGATATTCATCATGGATGTCCAATTTGGTAGTTGTCCGAAAGAAAAGTGGTGACATTCTCCTATGCGTAGATTTTTGAAACCTTAACCAACTATCTTTGAAAGAGAATTACCCCCTCCCAAATATGGAACACTTATTACAAAGGGTCACAGGGGTAGGCATGATGTCCATGCTAGATGGATGTTATGGATACAATCAGGTGTTACTCAAGAGAGAAGATCAACTCAAAACAACATTTACCACACCATGGGGAACACTCATGTACTTGAGAATTCCTTTCGGCCTTATGAATGCGGGTTCAACCTTTCAAAGAGAAATGGATTTTTCCTCTAGAGATCTCATTCAGAAAATCACAAAAATTTACCAAGATGATCTCACAGTTGTGTCAAAGGAAAGAAAAGACCACATCTCACACCTCATAATTGTCTTTGAAAGATGTAGAAAGTATGGTATCTCCTTGAACCCTAAGAAGTCTGTTTTCGAGATAGATAAGGGAAATCTATTGGGACACATAGTCTCAGAGAGAGAAATTTTTGTAGACATGGAGAGGATTCAATCTATCAAATATGTACGCCCCCCATCCAACAAAAACTCCCTACAATCATTCTTCGGAAAAATAAACTTTATTCGAAGATTTGTCTTGAACTTTGCTGAAAGAATAAAACCCATGAGCGCATTACTTAAAAAGGACATGACATTCAGGTGGGATGACAAGGCCATTCAATCTTTTGAAGATACAAAAGATGCCATTTCCCAGGCCCTAGTTCTGGTTAGTCCTGATTATTCACGATATTTCATGATATTCTCTTTTGCTTCTCAAGATACTATCACATGCATCTTGTTGCCGAAAGATGTTGATGACCGTGAACATCCCATTGCGTTCATGAGTAAAGTCCTTAGGGATTTAAAGATAAATTATTCGATTACTGAAAAGCAAGCTTACACCTTGGTAAAATCCCTCAATCATTTTAGAAACTATGTGGGCTATAATAAGATTAAGTCTTATGTACCTTACCCAGTAATAAAAGGTGTTTTATCACAACATGATTGTATGGGTACTAGGGGTAAGTGGATTTCCAAGATCCAAGAATATGATTTAGAAATAAAACCCACAAAGATTGTGAAGGGACAAGGGTTAGCCCGAATGTTGACTGAGAGCAACCAAGAAGCTATACAAACGAGAGAGAGAGAACAAATAAACATGGTAGTAAGTGAGCTAGAACATGATGAATGGTATTCCGACATAATATAATACCTTAAGAATTTATCATGACCAGACCATCTAGTAGACTATAAAAGAAGAGCCCTGAGACTCAAAGCTATGAAGTATTGTTTAAATGAGAATGGTCTTGGCTGGAAGGACCCGGTCATAGTTATCCTTAGATGTGTGAACCAAGAAGAAGACAACAAACTATTAAAGGAATTACACTCTAGGAATTGTGGTGGGCACTTCGTTTCCCGTACTACCATGCACAAGATCTTAAGAGCTATATATTATTGGCCAACATTGTTCGATGATACTCACTGATATGTCTGATCATGCCAACCTTGCCAATACTTTACTAGTAAACAAATGCTCTCGGCACAACCTCTGAAACTTGTGGTGGTAGAAGCTCCTTTTCAATAGTAGGGATTAGACTTTAGTGGTGAGTTTAAATATAATTCAAGTGATGGTTACCTATGGATTTTCACCGCCACAGATTATTTTACGAGGTGGGTAGAATCTATTCCCACAAAAAAATCCACTGAGGAGGTGGTTATGAACTTGTTGGACGAAAGAATCATAATATTTTGTTTCAAGTATGGCATCGTTCTATCTCATTCGTCAAACTACTACCCACAAGGGAACAACTTAACAGAATCAAGAAATAAGAACCTCATGAATATCATTAAGAAGGTTGTGGGAGAGAACAAAAGGTCATGGGATATAAAGATCAAGTATGCCTTGTGGGCAGATCGAATAACAACAAAAGCTTCAACAGGAAAAACCATGTTTGAACTAATGTATGGGTTGGAGGATAAACTGCCTGTGAATCTCCAAATCCCTATCCTTTGTTTTTTCAGAAATACACCACTGAAGGAGAAGAAATCCAAGGGTGAATTAACCAGTTAGTAGAGTTGGATGAATCCAAGAGGGTTACCCTGAGTCAAATGGCGAGAAATAAAGAGAAATTTAAGAACACCTTCAATCAAAAGGAAAAATAAAGAGGTTTTATTGAAGGAGACTTAGTGCTGTTATGGGACAAAAGAAGGGAGAAACTCGGTATGCACAAGAAGTTATATGGATTATGGGCAGGTCCCTACAAAGTCATGAGTCAGGGAAGAACAAACTCTTTTAACTTAACACTCCCGGAAGGAGAAGCTTTGAAGCTACCTATGAACGTTATACACATCAAGCACTACTTCCCGCCAGTAGCATGACAGGTAAGTACATGTAAGTTAGGTAGGCATTTGCATTCATTATATATACCATCCGCATATCATGCTAGAGTAGTGTAGTTGTAGTTTCATTTTTCATTATGTATATATATGTTTTCTTACTTTTATTCCATTGTATCATATATGAGCGAGGGGTGATATCACCACCCCAAAGATTACTAATCCTTTTTTTTTTAGATCTAGCAGATATAGGTCATGCCAGAGATGTTGAGTTTCTCCTGTGTTCTACGGTGAGCACATGTCCCCGAGTTGGAGCCAGATGTTATCCCCTATCCTAGGGATAACTAAGGAGATTATGTCTCGAGGACCACAGTGTTGGATTACTGAGAGGGGGGGTGAATCAGTAATAACGTAATTATAATCTTTTTTCTTCAAATGTTATATCAATGTAGATTATTATCCGAAAATGAGCAGTAATAAATAAACAATCACACACATGAACAGTACACCAGTGTTTTACGTGGAAACCCAAATCATGAGAAAACCACGGAATGCTTTTTCTTATATGTCTTGAAGA
>JASDQU010367974.1:0-11499 GCA_032191745.1 Picea mariana
AATTCAATATCCCAATACTCGGTTAGAACAAGGGGCAAAAAAAAGAAAAATTCAAATACTTCAACAGCTATAGCAGATTTGGCCTACAGATATACAACACATATATATTCCAAGTTTAGTTTCAAATAACAACCAATGTTATTGTTATATATACAGCTAATCCATCTAGTTTCAAATAAAAACCAATGTTAACTGTCATATACACAGTTAATCCGTGTAGTAGATATATTAAGTGACTGAACATCACAGTCATTTTTCATATCATTTTTCGATAACAAATGTTAGTCGGCCCTCAAAAGAATATTTGTCTACACCGCCACCATATAAGTTGGCCAAATGTATCTTAAGCCAATAAATCCCTATCTTTCCTAATGATCGACCCTTAGCAAATTCTAGAAGTCCTTGACACACATCTGAACCTAGATGATTTAAATACAGATGCATTGGGTAAGCACGCCCTCGAAAACCTGCATAAGACCTTCAAAAAACATAATTCCTTTGATTGAAGTAGAAATGAGGGAAAGTTTTTTTCATCGCGGTGGAAGGTAGGGACTAAGAATGCATATTATATTAGATTGATATTCCAGAAATTACATAAGACTCGTACGTGATAAAAGATCATCTCTGCACAATTTATTAGCAATCGCTGAACAAATGTGATTTCTTTGTTGATACCATGTACATGTAAGAATAGGGACAAAACTCTAACTAGACACATTGCAAATGAGACTATTTTCCCAAAAAAATCACAACCCTGCAACTGCCACAAGTGATCACAGAAGGCCCATAAGCTAAGTGCCTGTTGGATACAAGCAAAAACCTGTTTCAGAAAAATACTAGAAATCCTGTGAGCTATTCTTAAAATATGAATGCCATGGAATACGACATTCTAAAGTCACACTCTACTATTGTACAAATTTGTATAATACAATATCTGATGGGGCATGTCAATATCCTAGCCAGCTATGAATCAACTCATATGTTCAAATCCAGCACAGTTGACCTGTATAAAGATTCATTTGTTGGTGTTAGAACAAGCAACTTTATTCATAGATCAATAAGAGAATTTAGATTGTCCCAACAGATATCAATCTATGAAAACAAAAAATGTAAACATATATCAATTCAAGGCAAATGCAATTGCTCACCACAAAATTGTTCCAAAGAGATACTTGATCATCAATATAAATTTCATTAAAACAGGCATTTACAAAGAACATTACCTGCCAGCATAGTGAAAATACTATGAAATCAAAATGTCGAATATGAGCTATCAAAGTTGTATTCCAGACAATGGTTATGGTTGTATAAGAATTCACTATAGAAAAAGAGATCAAATAAAGGCAGAGTCTCGTGTAGATACTATGGGATGTCCTAATCAAAAGAAATAAGTTTGAGAGCACTCGAGCTTCACAGTTTTCAACAACAGCAACATCGTTATCAAGAATATATTGATGATGTGGACCTCAATTCACAGTTTCCCAATTTTAGATTTTGATTTAACGAGGCAAAGGGATAAAACATAGCATTGCACTTGTGTAAGGTACCTAGAGAAATGTTATTTATTGGAGTGCAATGATTGTAGGGTATGTCCATATTGGGAAAGCTAATGAGTCATTGGCACTCTTTAATCAAATGCAACCTGCAGACATGAAACCCGACGTAGTGACCATTGTAAATGTGCTCCTTGCATGTGCTCACTTATCGGATCTGCAACCAGGCATGTGTCTCCATGGTTACATAATCAGGAGTGGATATGAATCAGATATGTTTGTTGGGAATTCCTTAATTGACATGTATGCCAAGTGCGGGAGTATAGTTCTTGCGAATATTATGTTTGACAAAATGATTAATAGAGACCTAATCTCATGGAATACAATGATTATTGGGTTTGCAATGCACGGGCAACGTAAAGATGCCCTCTCTTATTTTTGCTGAATGCAACAATCAAACATAAAACCAAACCACAATACCTTTGTCTATATTTTGTATGCTTGCAGTCATGCAGGCATGGTGGAAGAGGGCTTGCAATATTTTCTTCTCATGAATCAAAAGTATTACATAAAACCCAAGATGGAGCACTATGCATGCATGGTTGAACTTCTTGGTCGTGCTAGGTGACTGAGTGAGGCAGAAGAGTGCATTATAAATATGCCAATAGAACCTTGTGCTAGTGTGTGGGGGGGCTTGCTTGGTGCCTGCAGAATTCATGGTAATGTTGAGCTAGGGGAACGCGTGGCAGAACACCTTTTTGACTTGGAGTCTGAAAACATTGGATATTATGTACTGCTTTCAAACATCTATGTTGTTGCTGGCAGGTGGGATGATGTTGCAAAAGTAAGAACAAAAATCAAAGACAGGGGATTGAAAAAGGATCTAGGATGCAGCTTGGTTGAAGTTAATAACAAGGTTCATACATTCCTTGTGGAAGACAAATCACACCCACAATCTTAAGACTAAATCATTAACCTCGTAGCAATGTTTTTTGTAGGTTCAATGCATTCGGAGAGGTGCATTTTCTCTCCCTTGGTGGCGCTATAGGTTAGGTTTGCAATGGTGCTTTGGAGGTGGAATGGTTTGAGGTTGAGTGTTGTCTAGCCGAGGCTTCTTTTTAGAAGGATGACCAGGGTTTGGGTGCACTCGTCTGTTGACCTATTGTCTTTACCTTCAATGGAGAGTAGAAATCATTGCAATGGGGGAAATGCTTGTAACATTGCTGAATTTTGTAGGTTATTAGCTATATCTTTTATTTTCCATTAGTGGGCACACCCTCATATACATTTGGATGTCTTTCTTCATTTGGATTCCTACAAAAATTATTGTGTTTTAGTGTGAAGCAAGATAAGTTTGTAGTAGAATATTGATTCAAGCCACACAATCACATAAGAAGACACCTCATATTGTTATCCTTTGACTCCACTTGCACAATAGACTTGATGCTAATCTTGATCCTCCCATCACCCTTTTATAATCTATCTTTTACAGTTATATTTTGCTAAACTTAACTTCTCCTTTTCACCTTGATATTTTGTGATAAAGCTTTAGCAATCTTATTCCTAGGGAAGCCCCCCTTGTGTTGGAGGAGACCCAACTTAAAGAGTGGGGATGAGCTACCAAGATGACAATGGGTAGCCTTCCTGAGTTCCCTTGGGGTTGCATTTTGTGGTTGGGACTTTGTACACATTGAATGTAGATTTGATAGGTGATAGGTACCACAAATATGCAGACCAGGTAATGTAATAACTTACAAAGAAGAATAGAACGTTACAAGAATCCTTCTCCCTTCACTGAAATGCAAAAAAACTGTTTCAGAACAAATGTTTCAGCTTTAATCTCTGCTCTATAGAACAACTATTTTCAACAAACTATTTGTTCTCAAACTTGCCTCAAATATTCCAAAAGAAGCTTCAGAAATCAAACAATGGCCTCACTGATTTCAAACTCGACCTCAGAATTCAACTAAATATCCTGAGTTTCGAAATCAGCCACTAGGATCTGAAGCCAGGCCTCAGAAATTTGAAATTGGGGCACAGAAAAAGAAAGCCTCGGAGACCAAATCAGGCCTATGAAATTGAAATGGGATTTTCTAAATTTGAAAATGGCCTCTGGAACTAAGCTTGTTCCCAATATAAGAACTATGGTGTTCCAGACTCCTTGAAATCGAGGGATTTAGATCTACCTTGGCCTTGATATTTGAAATACCACCTCAATAAGACCTTACAGAAATCAACCTCAGAAATCATTAAAATAGGCCTCAGAAATCACTGAAATAGGCCTTAGAAATCGTTGAAACCAGTCTAAAGTTAACTTGTTCAAAACTTTACTAAATCACTAAGATTATTTCCCACCAAGGCCCTGTGGCACTTGAAAAAGATAGCAACCACAAAATTGAGTACAATGACCTCAAACATTGCTTCAATTAGAGGATTTCCAGTTCTTTTACTATCTGCTTTTATAGTTCTCAATATTAAATTTGTTATATTAGATAAAGACCTTATGAACAACTAGACGTACAGAAATATTAAATAGAAAAATTCAAATACTTGCCTAAATAAGGCTTAAAGCTCACTTGGATAGTATATCACAATATCTTGAAGTGGAACAAATATTATCAACCATGGCCCAAACATACTACAAAAAAAAGGTTTTTCATATCAACAACATGCTTATCAATTTTGCAGCTCTTAGCTTCTCTAGATGTCGAACCATTTGCAGCTTTGGTGCACAAGTATGTTTTGGTACATATATATCATCTTAGAAGACAATGTTACAATTAGAAGCTGGATCTCCTGAAATATCTTTTTGCTAGCAAACATTTGTTTGTTTAAGAGCCCATAACACATGTTTGATGGCCAAAATATTAGAAGTCAATAAACTCAGTTGTGGCAGTTCCTTTGAAGAGTTTCCTGCCTCGGGATAATTATTGTGCAAAAGCGTGATAAGGCTCACAGTCTATGGACTCACGGAGAAGTTATTTTCTACAACATAAAAAGTGGAATGAAATCCTGTGATAGGGAAATGTTGCCCAAAAGAATGGCATTAAATCTCACTTTCAATCTGGTAAATACAAAACCTGCCAGGGCAATTTTGAACTTTGCTAATTCCCCAATGAACCTTATATTTCTGATCTTTGTTTCAATGTTCATTTGATCCTACACAAAAATATGATTAACATATACACTTAAAAGTTAAAACTTAATAGCATAATATGACAATGGCATGTCTAACAAAGAAACAAACTTTATCTCAATATAACAAAAGACCAAAATACAGGAAGTACCATGTAATGTTTTCAAAAAAGTCATTGACAATACCGAAACAGAAGGCCATAACCACATAGCTTCCCTTAATGCCATTAATTAATAATACAAGAAATATCTAAAAACGCAAATCACCAAAGGGGAGAATAATCAGCAGATCACTAGAAAGAGAGGATGGTCTTTTATGGCAAGGTAATTATGAACATTCAAAACAAAATTTATGACACATGATTCATAATTGTAGCACATGGTATCAAACAATCAAGCCAAAAACGTACAATGAAAAGAAAGGTACCTTTTTATTTATTAAGAAATTGAACTCCTCTTCTAGCAGCTGCAGAAGCATTGAAGCTACATCTTTCATGCAAGTCAACAATGTTGCCACCATTCTTGAATAATAAGGCAATAATTCTAAGGATGTCCGAGGTACATTGAATAATGTTCTCACAAGCTTTTTACGGTTACTTTTTGAATTCAGATAACAAAAGGATACCTGCAACAAAAATCATAATAGAGCACTCCCATATTCATAGGGTTTCATGTTTGGAATGAGTGCCATGATTACTTCCAAAGGTTTATTTTAAATTTCTTTTGAGTTGGATTGCTATACAAATGTTCAAATTTGAGTATTTTATGTCTTCCATGTAGTGGTTGTTGTAGTCAGTTTTGATGACCAATATCAATATCAGATTATACTTCTATGAGGTCTGCCAAATTGTTTTCTTGGTGCATATAACTGATTTCATATTCCTGGTATTGGTGTTTGAAATTTATGGCAGTTTGAATTGGCAGCATCAACTCTGTAAAAATCCAAGGCCCAACCCAGACATAAAAACATTGTTTGTTGATCACAGTTGTGGACAACCGAATGGAGCTCATGCACCATCTCCTGCAACTAATCCTCTTATGGCAACGATTCTGAAAGGGGGAGGCTTCCCACCATTTGGTGCTCATGGGGTATGTTGAGCTACAGGTGGATTTTTAAAGATTTCTTGATGAGATTGACGATAGTTGTCCATATCAAGAGTAGTTGATTTGAGTGTATTTGAATCATGGTGAGTTTTGTCTGATATGTTATTTTAATGTTATTTCCAGCCCCCCTTTCAACCAGCACCTGCACCTTTTGCTACTGCCTTAGCAGGCTGGATGGCTAATGCCACTCCTGCACCTCATCTTGCAGTCTCTGCGGGGCCAATTGTACTTGGTGTTGCAGTGAATCCAAGTCACTTATACACCAACAATTAAAATGGAAATTCTATTGATATGGATTATATAGGAAGTCATTTTCTGAAATTCTGATTATGGTTTATATAGGAAGTGATGTCATTCACATGTTGGCATCTTTAGATTTTATATGGTTGAGTAATCCCCTTTTGATTTGTTGTTTTAGTTGCTTTGTTGAAGCGCCCTAGGACCCCTCCTAATGCTCCCTTAGGGGATTATCAGTCAACTGATTCTGATCACATTCTAAAACGAGCAAGGACAATTGGAAAATCTGGTGATGATGTATTTTGAGTTTGCCTTCTCCATATAGTTCATTTTCAATGTCAAATATCAATTAATGTAATTTTATGGTTAGTTAATAATGAAAAAGTTTAACAGGTAAAATACTCCATGCAAGTATCAACGTTGTTGTTTGTAAGAGCAGCAGTATTTTTTAAGGATTAGGTGCTTTAACTATAACTGATTTGCAGGTTAGCTATCCTGGTCCAAATCTTCCACTGGGCTTATATTCACAAGATGGCCTTCCCAAGATTGTTCAACGAACTTTACATCAGGGATCTCCAATCATGAGCATGGATTTTCATCTTTTGTAGCAGACCATACTCTTAGGTATGGCTTTGTCATGTGATAATGTTTAGTTTTTCTGTTTAGATCAATTCATATGCTTAGGAATGCATATTCTGTCTTTAGAAGGAATGAGTGCCATTATTTTAGAATGTTTGGAATGTGTGGATACGAATTGTGCCTTCAAATGGAGGATACGATAGTTCGATGAAGCACCAGCACAAATCATATGATCTGGAAAGATGAGCAACTAAAAAATAAAACAATAGATTCTTGTATTATCATTGCAATCATCCTTGAAAAATCCCAGATCTTTGATGAAGAGGAGGGTGATACCTAAAAAAAATTTTATCATGTTAAAGGGGGTGTTTGAGTATTAGCACTCCAATACTCGGTTCAAATGTAATGAAGTTCAAATGTAATGAAGCCATGTTATTATTAAATGACTATAATAAAGAAGTACTAGCTATAAGTGGTCATTAGGTATTGAAGTAGATAGGTCAATTACATAGAATAACTACCTGATGTATGCTTTATAAGGAGATGTATCTCATTGTATCAAAATGACTCCATTTGTAATAATTTACAGAGGCCAGATGGGGCCAAAAACTAAAATTTAAAATATATGCTCACAAAAGAAGACAATCCATTGTCCTCACTACAATGATGTGTCCAAAAAGCATGGTCTAGAAATGGAAAAGGGAAAAGAAAAAATATTTCATTCTTTGAACAAAGAAATATTTCACAACCTATTCAAGAATAGTACTCCCTACCTCCGGAAAACACCATACTTTTTGTTGTGCTATCCAATGTTGAAAACAGGGCTTTCAATCATGCACTGAAGGTTGTTCACTACAAGCATGTAAACAAACCGCTAAAGCATGAAGAAATAATGAGGTGAGGAATACTTTTGAATATTGACCTCCTTAGTTAAACAAAGGAGTGGAAGCTTATTAATCTAGTAGAGATCATCTGGTATTTGGGAATCCGTTATGGTGTGCAGATTTCTCCTGCGGATCAATAGTGATGGATCATGGCCAAGTTTGAAAAGAAGCTCGAAGTTTAAAGCCACCTCAATCTTCATCTTGCGAGAAAGGTTACGATCGTTGATATCCATCATGCTTGTTCCCTTGTCAAGCAATGTACAAATGGTTGGAGTGCATTCTCATAAGCTTTCTTTGGGGCAAGCTTGGGGGGGGAAAAGGGATCTCGTTAGTAGCATGCGACATATGCAGATTAACATGTAATCAAGGGGGGTTGGGGCTTCCAGAGAGAAGATCACAAGGAGCAACGCTTCTTGGTAAATGGGTAGTGTGTATAGTGAGCGGGAAGGCACCATGGCAAGTTTTAGATCAGAACCGGACTCAACACCTCTAGAGTATTAAATGTCCTTTCCAATTGTGTGACATAAAGGAGAATACTTGGGTTTGGCCCCAAACCCAGCTTGAATAATGGTTCTCTTGATGATGTCAGAGAAACCCTGATGAGTACATATCCATCCTACAACTGTCTCTTAGAACCTCTCCTAGAGAAACACTATTCACACTTCATCTTTTTACAATCAGAAACTGGGGCAATGCAACTGTGTAGCCATTCTTCCATGAGTGTGAGGAGGAGGATAGAGACAGTCAGTCAAATGACATAACAAAACAATTTTAGTGTAAGATGCAGAGGACAAAGGATCACAAGGAAAAGGAAGTGAGCATCTTTCTTTGAAACCAATAGACAATATGATAATATCTGGTCAGTGGGAAAACAATTATTAACCCACCATATAGAACCTGTTAGCTCTATCTTATTCTTCTGCCAAATGTGATGCAGAGTACTGATTCCTAAGGAGTATAAGCAAAATCCCTAGGTCTTTAATATATAGCATTTTTTCAATAGGCATCAACAAAAAACCTTCTAATGATTCCTAGAACGTGTCATGAATTCAATAAGCCAAAATTTGTTTCTTTAACGTACCTGCTTAAAAGGAACTTCTCATGTAAGCTTCATTCCTAGCATTACCATGTGAGCTACCCAGAAGAAAAGAATATCATGTCCTGTTTCAAGCAGGGATGTTGGATAAAAGGTCTTCATATCAATTGTATCTTTAGGCCAACGCATTACTGAGAAACAAAAGAGACCAGCAGAGAACCATGTGTCTAGCACATCTGGATAGAAAGTTTGAGGAAATTTGTAGGTCAGATGATACTGTCAACATGGATTCCAACTCATGTTGTACATTTGGCCAAACCTGTCAATTCGGGCTCAATCTTGGGTTGTAGATCATTCAAAACCTGTCTTGCTAGAATCCATCCACCTAAAATAGTTGGTTGACTTCAATGTGTCAAAATGCTAATTGCTCACTGCTCTTATGCTAACCATGAGATAGTGAAAATGGGGAAGACAACCTCTCCCATGCCCTACACAACATTTGCAGAAGGTTAAAGTTTATCCCTAGTGAATTAACAGAGAAACAAAGAAAAAATGATACACTCCTATCTTAATATACAATCACATCCACACTCATACACACACGCATGGGTCTATTGAACACAATTACAAGGGCCATTAGCCCATAGTTTCTACCCTACACTGTTGCAACAACTAGGTGTTGTGAAATTCATGCAAAAGATGATATCTTTATTTCAATCTCATTTCCCTCAACCCCCCTTTTCTCTGGAGAGTTTTGTGTTGTGCATTGGGAGAAAGTTCATTTATGGCCTTCTTTTCTTGTTTGACCAGATCATGCAAGACCAAAATGGCATTTCTCTACAATGCAAAAAACAATTAGCGAGTGTTGAGCCTAGCAATTGATACATTGATCTGTAGAGAGAAAAAACTAGGGAAATGTCCCCTTAATATTGCTGATCTGATCTCCTTGGAGCAGCAGTTGCACCAGGGATCCTCCTTGATCCAGATGGAAATCAAGCTGTAGAATTAACCTGGGGTCCTGGATTCACCTCCAACAATGAAGCAGAGGCACCGGCTGCTCTCAAAATGGTCATGACACTAACAGATTATGGAATTCAAGAGGAAACTACCATTGGGGATTCATCAATCATCATCATATCCCTTCCAAATGGAACCCCCCCAACAGATTCAAGATTAACATGAATCATCCAGAGGATTCTTTCCCTCACCTCGACTATGAATTCTATCTCCTACTTCCAGGTTTTATGTAACCTCAACACAATTGCAAACAAAATGGCAAATAAGGGGACAACATTGAGCAAAGGAGAATGTGCTTTGAGGGAGGAAAGGGGGACAAGAGCATCCCCTCACCCAATCATGTGATAATCGTCCAATAAACATGGTTTTGTCACCTCCAAAAGTTGACAAGGCAAGGATCCTCCCTATGCATGTCGTGTCCCATGTGCATGTGGTGGAGAGGGAGTATTAAATACTCCCATTTGAATGAACCCCCCTCCCCTGGCAATACATTGAAACCTCAAAGCAAAATCAATCTCTAAAAGATCCTCCTACATGCAAATCCAACATCTAGCCATGGAATTAATAGTTAACTCTTGTCCTGTATAGCTTGCAAATTAGTGAAGGCACCCAATATAAATGTCAAAATCAATAACAGTAAGAGCATTCCTCTACATTTGGTTTTTGGTCTAAATTGTTTGGACAACGAGAAGAGACCACTGCCAATCATAGTCTTTGATCACCCTCAGTGCATATACATTTTCTTTGGAACCACGTGAGGTAGATAACCAGAAAGCACAATAAAGGAAACATGGCTCACGAATTTCATTGTTTACATTTGGTTTTTGGTCTAAATTGTTTGGACAATGAGAAGAGGTCACTGCCCATCATGGTCTTTGACTCCCCTCAGTGCATATACAATGTCTTTGGGACCACATGAGGGAGATAAATAGAAATCATAGTAGGGACAACATGGCTCATGAATTCTATTGTTGTTGTCTGTGTGAGGAGAGACTTGAGATATGGTCTTTTCCATTGTGTATGAGAAATTGAGGAGCTCAAGGAAATGACCAACAGTTTGGCACAAGAGTGGGAGAAGTGGAAGAAGTCCATTGAACAAGCCAACATACTGGAGAATTTGGCTTTCCAAAAGCACCACCTGCCTATTTGAGATTGGGAGGAGGAATCCAAAGCAACATTGGTCATCCTAGGAGGTAAGTATTTTGAATAATCAGTCATTTTGGATAGTCTTTCTGACACTGTGGAATGCCTCTCGACCCACCTGAATCTTCCTCCCGCTCCTAGCTACAACAAAGACTAATGCCTCAACTACTCCTACCCCTTCTGTGGGTGAAAGTATCATCCTAGGCACCCATGTGGAACTTAATGAGGACACCCTCAATGGGCCTTGAAATCTGCCTATTTTTACGTGTTTTACCGAATACTTTTATTATTACAACAGTTTGTTAGAATATATATATGTAGTCTATTAAGCAGTGTAGTGTTATTAGATTTTCTTTTTATATTAGAGGATATCCTTCTATTATCTCTGGAAACAAGACAACTTTATCTGGCTCTGGTCTGTAAGAATGCTTAACGAGAATGGTTGCAACAGTTTTTTTATAATATAATTAAATAGTTACTATTAAAAAATATATTGCTAATATGATCTCAAGGGAGAGCCACATGATTTTCATAAGAATAATGTCTTTTAATGCAACTTCCACCCTAGGTACATCCTCTACTTAAGTTATCGAAGGCTTGATAGTTTTACAAAGTACAACTCACTTACTGTGTGCTTCTGTCCCTCATCGACATCTTAAAAACCTGATACAAAGATGAATGTCATAGCTATAGGGAACTACTACAAATAACTTATTATCTTGGCCATGGGTTTGAGCGAGGATGGAAATGGTTGAAGAGAACAATCAATCAATTTAATAGTTAAATTCATAATCTTAACACAATTGAAGTGAGGATGGAAATGGTTGAAGAGAACAATAAATCAATTTAATAGTTAAATTCATAATCTTAA
>JASDQU010367976.1:0-20477 GCA_032191745.1 Picea mariana
CCTGGAATCTGGGCATTCATTCGAATAATATGGCAGAAACCTTGGCTCTTTGGCAAGGCCTCAACCAAGCTATCATTCATGGTATTCAAGAGCTTACTGTAGTGGGGGACTCTAAGCTGATCATTAACTGCATCAACTCAAAAACTCTTCCTTCCTCCTATCGACTCTGTCAAGTTCTGCGGAGAATTTTCTTGCTTATCCCTGCGTTTCATTTTATTGATCTCTTTCATGTACTAAGAAAGAATAACGTTCAGGAAGATAAAGCAGCAAACGAAGCAATATCCTTGAGTAAAGGGATCCTGAAAGTGAATGATGATCATCAGCTGGTTTCCATCCCCTAACTTCTCTCGTATGGATCCATCTCTTCACAGGATTGACAACTGGTTTTCATGCTTTAGAACAAGAGCTGTTTTCTTCTTCTGTTTGTGGCCGTCCTCCTTCGGCTCTGTCAAGTAGTCAAAGCTGCCTGCCTCCAAGTATCTCGACCATCTGGAACAAACGGAACTTTGGAAGAAGATTAACTTATCTCAGATGGGAGGGACCTTCGCATTTCATTGTACGAGCTCTTTCTCGAAGGGGCATTCTCCAGGCCCATGTCTTTGGCATGTGGGAAACAAGCACTCTGAAGCTGGCACTCTGTTTCCTTTTGAGGGTGTAACCCGAGGTTCTGCAAAAGCCTGGCGACTGGCGCCTTGCTTGCTCAAGACTTTCTACCCGCCATGATCTTCTCTATGGATTCTGTTATTTCAGTCTAGTTCAGGAATTGTAGGCGCCCTTTCTTTAGGCGGATGACCATCAGGCTTTTTGGTTTTCAAGTTGTATCTCTTGGGTGGCCCAGCCACTGTTTTATATAATATAAAACCTACCCGTTTCTGTCAAAAAAAAAAAAAAAAATTTCTCAGCAACACAAGTTGTTGTTGAATGATTTGAGGGACGAGGACGTACAATATTCAACTGTGAATAAAACAATAGCTAACAACATATAGAAGGTGGCTATCAATGGTGAAATTATGGGAAACAATTCTATGTCTTTGATGCCCCTTTTCTTACTCACATTTGAAATTTTCAATCAAAATGTGCATGATTGTCTAATAGACTTGGGTGCTTCCTCTAATGTAATGCCTTACTCTGTGTAAAAAATTGAATACCACTCCAACAAAATGTTTGACCCACATTATTCAATTTGATCAGTTAGAGGCTAAAATAATAGGTGAACTACAATATGTTATCATGAGAGTACCTTATAACCCTAAAGTTCACCAGGTTATAGACATTGTTGTGGTAGATATCCCTGAAGAATATGGTCTCTTGCTCAGTAGGGGCTGGTCCCAAAAGCTTCAAGGTTATGTTGCCTCATACTAGTCCCACCTATGGCTTCCATGGAATGTGCATCCAAATAAGATGAGGATTGATAGAGAAAGGTACATGAAGCACACTATTATTGATCTTGAGGCAACCAATTAGCCTTCATCTATAAAAATTCTCAATTATTGGTAATTATGCTTTAGATTCTTACTTTGGTAATTGTATTATTGAAATTTCTGACATACCTGAAATCCAATAGTCTAAGATGACTTTACAAGAAGATAATTTTCATAAATGGGATGTGATACCAATTTTGTAAAATATGTAAATATTATTTCCTCTCATAATTTAAATAGAAATAAAATAAATTTTATATATACCCCTGACTTGGGATTTATTCTTGGGCAATCCCAAATCTCAAGAGAGAGTTGGAGCTGGTTGTTTGTTGATTTATCACGGAGGTAAACACAATTTTATTTATTGTATATTAGAATTTGACTATACCAATAACACTATGGAATATGAGGCACTTATACACGGCCTTAAAAAATCCATTGATTTAAAAATTAAAAAAATCAAAGTGTTTGGGGATTTCGAGATCATAGTAAGACAAATTAAAAATACAATACGCTGTAATTCACCTCATCTAAAGAATTACCAGCAGGAATTCCATAGGTTGATTGATTATTTTTGTGCATTTAATATTTTTCATGTCCCACGCTTCGAGAATCTGGTAGTTGATTCATTATCTATTGCCATCTCTAAAGTCTCTCCATAAGAGGATTTTCAAGCTAGTAGATTCACAATTGAGTTGCTTTATAAGTCCCCTATTCTCGACAATGAAAATTATTTGAGGGTGATGAGTAGATCTTGGAATTTATCACCAATAGGGATAATGTCAAAGACTTCGTTGTTGATGATGAAGAGTTTCAAGCAACTCTGAGAGAGGACAATGATAAACCAATCAAGACAAGATCACATACCATGCCCAAAGGTGTTGTTAATCTGTTTTTTTTTTCATTGAAAAAACATGTTTAAAATACCACCAAATGTTAAAACCAATAGTTCCATTCTAGGTCACGAAGTCAACAATCCGAGAATTGCAGAAAATCCATAAAATGTTAATCTTGGTAGAGGGTGTTTTGAATAGGAAAATATAGGATATATTAAACTGTTTAAAACATACTGGGATGTTTTCGCATGGTCCTACAATGAATTCAAGAATTACAACATGTGAATCATCTAGCATACTATCCTAATGAAGAAGGATGTCAAGCCATTCCAACAGAAACTCCATAGGATGGATCCTTCCCTTGAGCCTCAAGTCTAGAAAGATTTGAAGAAACTTCTAGATGCCAAAATTATTTTTCAGGTTAGGAATTTTGCTTGGGTAGCCAATCTAGTTCCAGTTAGGAAGAGAATGGAACCTTATAGTAAGCCTTCTTACATTTATTGCTTGCACACTGATACACGAGACTTGTTTACTAGAGATGGCCTCCATACATAGCAATATATAACCACCTATCTAGTATTATTCCCATTGGGTACCTCCCTAGGTACCCCATATTATCCCCCCCTAGGTACACTGCATTTTTTGTTTATATTAACGAATTCCTCTATATTCTAGCCACTAGAAACTCATGGTATATTAGTACAACATTTTTTCTACACCATGGGACATGCTCGAGTCACATGAATTCAAAAGAGAAAAGGGATTTACGAATTAAATTTGCTCAGTACAAACTAATTAATACCATCATTTTCCAAAAGAATTATGACAGAGTATTGTTAAGATATCCATAGCAAGAAGATGTTGAAAAGATTTCGAAAGATCTCATTGATGGGCCAACTGGAGGTCATTTTGTCGGCAAAACTATAGCTCACAAAGTCTTGAGAGCTAGATACTATTGGCCTACTCCCTTTCGAGATGAAAACACTTATGTAATAAAATGCAAAACTTGTCAGTTAAGCACGGGAAGAGAGACGAAAGAATCAATACCTCTATAACATGTCATGATTAGGAGACCCTTTGAGCAATGTGGAATTGATATCAAAGGAGAAATAAACCATCATTCATCCAATCAACACCAGTATATCTTAACAACGATGGATTATTTTACCTAGTGGTTTGAAGTTGTCCCTCTGACGAAAGTAAATGAAAAAGTACTCATTCGATTTTTGGAACAACATTTAATCACTAGGTTTGAGGTTCCTTTTGTCATTATGTTTGGTAATGTTGCTTATTTTCCTTTGTATTTACTGTTTGAATTGGCTCTGGATAAGGGATTCATTTTGAGATATTCAACAAACTATTATCCACAAGGTAATGGAGTATCTAAGTAAACCAATAAAAATCTTATTCATATTTGTTGGCACAGGGGAAGACCCAGGGTTCAACGCTTCAACATCGCACCAACAAAACCTTAACTACCAGCCCTTTCGGAAACACCCGCAGAGCAGGCGAAGTCTCACCCGAGGTAGAAGCAGGGGGGTTACAGGACTCAGGTGTTTGTAACCAAGATGGGACACATATATTTGATTATAACACTTCACAGAGTATCTTAGCCACACTTAGAAGGTGATATACATTAGTTCATTAGCTTTTATTAACATCACAGAACAAACCCTAATATGGATCAACGCAGTAACAATAAAGAGTAAACACTTCAACCACTTAGCACTCAACAGAGAGTTAGATCTAACATTCATTCATATTTAAGTGAAGCACTAAGCATCAACAGATCTATCTAACTAACATAATAAGCAAAGCACTGAACATAGTCATAGCATAAACATGACAACACAAAGAAAACAAAAGACACAAGATATACGTGGTTCACCCCAGTGTGGGGCTATGTCCACCAACTGCTTCGTCTTCTCTATTATTCTTCAATCTCTTACATTCATCCACTCCTGTGCACTAAGCCACATAGCACATTAGATCTGCGCACTAAGCACCAGATCCTCCTTCCCAAAATTAGGTCAAGGCACAAAGCCAACTCTTTTATTGAGCATATAGCCTTACATACACATTCTGTTGCACAAAGCACTCAAAACTACTTGCACTTAGCCACTTAGACTTCACTCTCTAAGTCTCTTACATCACTTCACACACCTTCTACCTTACAATCTTACGTACTTATACTTTTACAATAAGGCCTAAACATGGGTAAACCCATGGGCTGACATCCCATAACCCATTACAAAGACCCTAATGAACCCCTTGCTAGGTCCACAAGCCCGCAAAACAAGTGAGATCTGCAATCTCAGCTCTGCCTGGGCTCTCCTTCCTTGATCACTGCGTCGAATTCCAAAGAGTGGTCAAACTTGACCAAGATTTCGTCAAAACTTGGTCGAGGGCCAACATGCCCCCAACACTCACCTGTGACTCATCCTGAGTCACTTAGGTCTGTGCAATGCTGCTTCAAAGGCCTCGATCTGCACTCGAGTTGCCTCAACTTGCTGCTTCGCCTGAGCCTCTTGCTCAGCGAGCTCTTGGATCATCTGATCTGTAACATGACCTTCCAGGCGTTGTTCCGTTGTCACAACCACTTGGTCCAATTGTGATCCTTGTCCCTCAATTTCTTCAAACACCTTGCAGGCTTCATCCTGCATAGGTTGTAGCTTTTGCGGGACTTCCATTACTCTGCCCTGAATGGCAATAATGTGTTGTTGTACCGCGCTATGTTCCTGAGATCTCTTCATTCTTTCTACCGTGGTGAGCATCTTCATCTGCGCCTGTACTGACAGTGCCTACTGTTGTGCCTTCTGTAACTAGGCTTCCAGTTTCCTTAGCTTTGGATCTTTTGTGAGGCTTCATAAGTCTACGCGCTTCTATCACTCAACTATTTTCATTCTGAGGCGAGGGCTCTGATCCTTCCAATTGCGTTCTTAGCAACTTCCTCCCTCTGGTTGTGCACCTCCTGTGGAGTGCTCGGTACTACTTGGATATCCAACTCCATTATCCTTGCTTGAAGTTGTTGGATGGCCTCAACGAACTTCACCACTTGAACCTCGACCAACTCATGTTCCCCCTGTGCCAAGACTAGCACAGAGAGAAGTGATTTATTCACTGCTTCTTTGACTGCAGTCTGCTCTGCGAGAAACTGGTCCTTTTCTCTCTGTATATTTTCTTTGTCCTGCTCGAGCATCGTCCAAAACTCATCTTTCTCATTTTCATAGGCGGTTACACAGTACCGCGCAACTTGTAGTTTCTCTAGGATTTCTTCTTTCTCTTGTTTCAAGGCTTCTTTAGCCTTCTCCTTTTCTTCCTGGACTTTCTGAAGTCGATCCTCTGTCGCATCTGCAATTCTTCTTAATTGGGCGGGCTCATCCCCCAATTCTGCAACTTGTGACGAAGAAGGTGCAGTAGGCGCGGACAAATTGAATAGCATACTGTATTTCCTTTAATTCCTTCTCAATCCTTCCATATAGCTCCTCTTGCTTCACTCCATATCTCTGCAAGAGATCCTTAGATGCATCCTCCATGGCTCCACAGACCAAGCCGATGTCGTCCTCCGTGAGCGTGGCCTCTAGCTGGGGATTTCTAGCCCACATCTTCTTTCTTGTTGAAGGTTTCTACGGAGAAACCTTCCTCTTCCGCAATGTTACTGTTTTAGTAAGGTGATCTTTCAGTGGTGTAACTTTGCCTTCTTCTTGATTTTCTCCTTCATCCCCTCCTCCTTGTCCATTTACTTCATCTGCTCCTCCTAGCGAGCCAGATACATTTCCTTCCGAAGTGTTGTCCTCCTTGTTAGTCTCTATATTCTAGACTTCCTCCTTTTTCTTCTTCTTCTTCACACTAGATTGTCCTGCATGCTTGACCTGCGTGACGAGGGGGATTCCTATGATGTCAGTGTCAAAGATTTCTACATCATTGACCGGTACAAGGAACTCCCTCGGCCAGTCCTTCGTGATCTGCTCCATGTCTTCGTCTGTCAGCTTGTAATATGACTGTAATTCTTCCTTGCTCTCGTCTCTGCACATAGTGATATAGATAAAATGTTGATCTGTGCGAAACTTGGCTATCGGTCTGTACTGGTGCAAGGTGCGCAGTGTCATGCGTGAAAATTCTTCAATGGAAACCTTCAGTTGCTGATAATATGCATGGAACACAACATTCGATTGCCATTTCTTCCACATGTCGTTGGTGTACCACAAGGTAGCAAACCTAGTGACCAACGACTCCAATGGTTTGATCTCCAGGAATGTGGCTCCTTCAGGAATTTTCCAAGAAAAAAATGAAATCAACATGAGCAACCAGCTAAAGTGGAACTCGTATCCCTGATCTTGAGCTTCACAATAGTCTTTCTCAACCTTATTGATGAGGTAGCTCGCCCAATTCATCTGCATTCCCTCCACGCATTTTCCTGCAAGGTCCACCATGAACCCGATGACCTGTGTGGGGATATTCTTTCTGACGAGCTTTCCAGCTATGAGTTGGAAAGAGAGGTGCATTGCACCATCCTGGATAGAGGCTACCTTCTAGCCTCACTTTCCCTTTTCAACTTCCCCATAAGCCTCCTTGATGCTCTGTGCCAGGGAGCGGTCCGAAGTCTTCCCTGGGTAAAACTGTTGAGGGTTAGGTCCCTGCATGCTTAACCTTGTAATCAAGTGGATCAGCTTTGGATCCACAATAATCCGTCGGTCGAGACATAGGTATCCGCCATGGTAGCACGATAGGAGGAGTTTAACGCAAGCGTTAACCTCCTGATGACGTCCAAAATGGGGAATATTCATCACATTGAGTATAGTGGACTACGCGAGCTCCTTAATCCAAGGCTGGGAGACTAGGTGAGGCTTCTTCCCAGTTGTCTTCATAAAATATCTATGGGGTGCGAGCATAGCATAGTCCTTTCTATCTCCAAGGTTGAAATAACTGTTCTTCATTAGTGGGATCTGTCCCAACTGGCTCCCAACTACGCGTATTCCTTTTGGGATGTACGCGGTGATCAAAATGTATTGATAGTCATGTCGGATGTTGTCACGGTTAACTGCACCAGCCAACGACAAGATATAATATGGTAAGATCAATGAGAATCTTCTTCGCATTCACCATATCTCCACGATGCTTACTTCGCTGCTTAGTTGCGGGGTTAACACAACCAGAACGGTGTCCAGTTGAAGGGGAAGCCTATAGTCCCCTAGTCGATGACGCCTGTAGTCCTTCAGACATATCTCTATCATTCATGAACTTCTTAAGAACATCCTCGATGGATTTCTCTAACTTAGTGGGTTCACCTGACATTCTCACTGTTAAACGGACAAGTCGGGGTAGGCGAACAAATAAGTGGACAAATGGACAACTACGTCTAGATTTTGAATCACAGCTTGACACACAATCAACTCTCTATTAGCTTAGTTAATCATGGGTGGAAAAAATTGATCCCGACGCAGCGTCCTACAGGTTAAATAAGCGAGCATCGTAACAGATTCTTCCAACGGGCAAGAATACTTTGATCAATGCAAATATGTCCATTATGGCACGGTCTCAACATCCCAAAAGCAGTCATTCCACCCATAAATGTGTTTCGTAGCCATTCCAGAGTGTCGTTATAACAGTTGGGGTGCCTCCAACGGTCATATAGCTTCGCCAGGGAGAAGTCCCATTCTGCGCGGTTCTGCTGTTCTGACGAAGTTCAAATCCTGCAAACCTGCTTCCTGCGAGGTTCTAGTCTGTGAAGTCTTCCATCTGTTCTCTGTAGCTTCCTGTATATTTTCTAACTTGGCTTTGTTTTTATTGATCTTCCTTGCCTTCTTCACTGTAATATGATTTTCTCTAATATTTTTTGGAATTCTCTTTCCATTCTTATTCTTATCCTCTCCTAGAGAAGTGACTTCGTACTGCTGATGTGCTCTCAAAGGGTTCAAAGTTAATACCTCTTCTCTTATTATTTCCAAGGTCGGTATTCTGCTTTCTTGCATAGATAGATCCTTCAAACCTTCTTGCATTCTTTCAACTTCGAAAACTAATTCTCTTGCCTTCTGTTGCTTCGACTTAACTTCTCGTTCTTCTATCAATCGACCTATTTTTCTAGCTATGAAATCCCTTTTTTCTTGCTTTTTCTTTTCTGTAGCTTCTTCCTCTACTTTCCTTCTGATCTGATCTTTCTCAATCCAACTCTTTCCTAATAAAAGTGGGAAAGGGGTGTTGTTCTCAACAAACTTAATGACTTCAAATTCCTCTTTAGTCGATGTTCCATGGATAATAATAGGTACATGAGTAACTCTTCCACATAAAGTTATCATCTTCCCCTTGAACAATCCTATCCTCCCCAGTGAAGGTACCATAGCAGGCTTTCCCAAAATTTCCTAAGTATCTTCTGTCATAATATTCACTGGTGTCTCCTCATCCAAGACACCGTCTATGTCAAAGTCTTCTATTCTTGTACTTATGTGTTGTTTTACTTTCAAGATCTTTGATAAACTAATATCTTTATGAACATCCATCATTTCTTTAAACTACACTAATGTAATCTAAACTTCCTCTGATATGTTCTCTTTATGATTCTCTAACATGTTCTTAGTCTCTAGACTTTCATTTTCTTGTCTCATACTAATCCTTTCAACTTTAGCAATCATCCTTGGGCAATCCTCAACCTCATGACCAACAATTTTACAAAAAAGACAAATAGGACCTGTACCAGGGCATTCCTTAGCAAGATGTCCTAGTCTTCTGCAGTTATAACACAATGTCAGTCCTCTTTTCCTCTTGTATGTTCCCCAACTTCTCCTATACTGTGCACCGGGATCATAGTGCTGGACCTGCAATCTGCAAAAATTCTTTCTAGGTTCTTGCATCCACTTATTAGTCCAAAAATTATTTCTATGCATAGGAATAACATATCTTTATTCATTTCTATTAGCTTTAATTAGATCAATGCTTTCTTCCAAATGCTCCCTAGATTTCAGACTAGGGCATAATCTATTAAACATACCTAAATTCATGCTTTCGAAACACATATTTTCACTTATCTTACCTCTATCAAAGCACAGATCTTTACCTCTTTTAAAATCTTACCTCTTTTATTCAGATAAGGTTTCTTTCTTATCACAGAGCTTCGCACGTCAAGTAGAGTACTGCACACTACAACAATATATCTACGCACAAAGATTCTCTTTTCTTTACTTCAGATCCCAACAATCATAAGTTCAGGTCCTGACAACAGAACCACAATGGAACCATTTGTTGGTATAGGGGCATACCCAGGGTTCAACGCTTCAACAACGCACCAACAAAACCCTAACTACCAACCCTTTCGGCAACACTTGCGGAGTAGACGAAGACTCACCCGAGGTAGAAGCAGGGGAGGTTACATGAATCAAGTGTCTGTAACCAAGCTAGGACACAGATCTGTGACTATAACACTTCACATAGTATCTTAACCACACTTAGAAGGTGATATACATTAGTTCATTAGCTTTTATTAACATCGCAGGACAAACCCTAATATGGATCAACGTTGTAACAATAAAGAGTAAACACTTCAACCACTTAGCACTCAGCACAAAGTTAGAACTAACATTCATTCATCTTTAAGTGAAGCACTAAGCATCAACAGATCTATCTAACTAACATAATAAGAAAATCATTGAACATATTCATAGTATAAACAAGACAACACAAAGCAACCAAAAGACACAAGATATATGTGGTTCACCCCAGTGTGGGGCTACGTCCACCAACTACTTCATCTTCTCTATTATTCTTCAATCTCTTACATTCATCTGCTCCTGTGCACTAAGCCACAGATCCAATCTCTGTAGAGGACAGGAGATCTGCGCACTAAGCACAATATCCTCCTTCCTAAAATTAGGTCAAGGCACAAAGCCAACTCCTTTATCGAGCACAGATCCTTACATACACATTATGTTGCATAAAGAACTCAGAACTACTTGCACTTATCCACTTAGACTTCACTCTCTAAGTCTCTTACATCGCTTCACACACCTTCTACCTTACAATCTTACTTATTTATACTTTTACAATAAGGCCTAAACATGGGTAAACCCATGGGCCGACATCCCATAACCCATTACAAAAACCCTAATGAACCCCTTGTTGGGTCCACATGCCCGCAAAACAAGTGAGATCCGTGATCTCAGCTCCGCCTGGGCGCTCCTTCCTCGATCACTATGTCGAAGTCCAAAAAGTGGTCAAACCTGACCAAGATTTCCTTAAAACTTGGTCGAGGGCCAACAATATTTTAAAAAATACTATCATTGAAACTGACACAATGCTTTGCCTAATGCCCTCTAGGTTGATAGAGTTACTCCTAAGGAGGAATTGTGTACCTCTTCTTATATCTAGTTCATGGGAAAGAAGTAATTCTTCCATCAAATATTTTCTTTCCGTTCTCACAGTTGTCCTAGGCTTCCAGGGGTCAACCTTCTTTCATCATTCCAAATGGAATTGACACATTAATTGTGTTGGAGGAAGAAAGGGAGAAGGTCAAATACACATTTGTAGCTCATCGATTGATTGCGAAAATATGGTTTGATAAACATAAAGTCGGTGATAAGAATTTTGAGATAGGTGATCTAGTACTGAAATGGATAGAGTCAACGAGCTCAAAGGGAAACATACCAAATTTCAGAACTTATGGCTTGGTCCTTACCAGATTGCAGAAAAGATAAGAACTGACACATATGGATTACAAATCCTAGAAGGTGAACTTTATTCCATTTCTGTCAATGGCTAGGTCTTAAAGCGGTAATTCACCTAACTACTTTCACAAGTAGTTTTATGTATCATAGTTTTTCTATCTTTATCTTTGTTGCATTTGTTTTGTTTTCACTGTTTTAGTTTGTGATTGGTGTGTTTAGAATTTTTATTTTCATAGTTTCATTTATGCTAGTTGCATACTTTGAGTTTTTCCATTTTCCTTAATACATTTTAGAGGTGTTGAGTTTTTAAAATATGGCGTGACAAGGGAGCCAACTCAAGATGAACAATTTTTCTTTTCCTCTGTAAAAATTAAAGTGAGGCAATGGCGAACGAATCTAGGAGTCAAAAAGCATTTATAGTTTCTTTTATGCATAACTTTGGAAACACCAAGGTTTCTGTTGGTGGAGGTGTTGACTATGCCAAACATGAATGAATTAAAAAAGTCATTAGCTTTAAAGTACTGACCTAGATGATGAGGAGGCTGATCAATGTCTCTATTCTTTTGAAAAAAGGTAACCTTCAATCATAAGTACTTGATTCATGCCTTCACTAATAGGTGTCATCCTTAGACGTTCAATGGTTGTTCCACTTAAGTTTCTCCTTGAAATATAATTTTTTCACAATTAAAAATTATGTCTTCAAAAAAGAGGATCTTTTCCAAGTGAAACATATTGTTAATGAGGAAATGCAGATATCTCCATTGGGGCTATATATGCTCGCTGGTAATGGAGCAAGGTATATGATATGAGGGTGAATCCATTAGGGCTATTGACGCTCGCTGGCAGTATAGCAACACCAGAAAGATGACATAGTCACTGAGAGATCTTAAGAAACCTCCTGACGTTGGAAGTTGTACCTAAATTAGTGCTTTCTTAGAATTAAATGTCATTCATTAAAAAGATTTATCTTTTATGTTTAATGAAGACTTAAATCCCCATCACAGGGCTAGGAATTATTTATGAGTTATGTATAAGAGGATGTATAGGTATTTTTTTTGGTTTAGATCTAGGCTCAAATATCTTCTCCACTTGAAAATTGATTTGTTTTGTTCAAGGGTGTGTATGAAGAGATATTGGACGCGTCCAATGAATCACCATTTGTTGAGTCCACAACACACCCTAAAACAAATTCACAATTTTTGGGAACCACTTTTGTTTCAAGTTTTTTTTAACATCTCTAAATAAATTATGCATCTTAGTGTTGATGGATCTTTTTTTCATATCATTCGGTATTTTGATGCATCCTCGTTGTCTCAAGAAAAGCCAACAAATTTTCTAAGTCCTTTGGCCTTGATGAAGTTGAGTTTTACTATAATCTACAAGTTTAAGGCACTTTCATCGGCAATAAAAGTGAAATATTATGTCGATGTGAAAGTGAAACAAGTACGCTGATGTGAAAGTGAAACAAGTTCACTGACATGAAAGAGAAAGAGAAGATTTGATACAACGCGCTGCACAAAAGTTACTTTCTCTCGTCAATATCAGTCAACTACAAAATGTTTCCATTGACAAAAGTTAAAATATCTAGCAATCACTAAAGCTAATCTTCATGCCAATGAGAAATCATCGGTAGACCTTTTTACTTTAATTGACAGAAAAAGTGAAAAAGGGTAGCAATAGCAAAGTCAATTTTTTTGCCAATATCGCCAATCACTACATTTTAAAACTTTCGTTCTTCATAATGTAAAGCATGACTAGTAATCCCATTTGGCATGAGTTTCAAAAATACATACGATCACCATTTGGTAAATATTCAAATGCTTGACATTTTTTGGTCATGAAAGTTAGAATTTGAATTTCTATGAATGAGATTTGAGCAATGAGAGTGAGGATTTTATCACTAGAAGCCTAAATTCTAGGTGGAAGGTGATAGTTGAAGGTTGGGATAATTCAATAGTCTGGTGTGTCATATCTCTGAGCAGTTGTATGCTCAGTTTCAAGTTTCCTTCATTCCCTTCGCAAAATGGGATTGAAATCCATTGGTTAAGTTGATTGTGTTTCTTCTCTCGACTGATTCCTTGAATAACATTAGTGGTACATAATTTTAGGTATGCTCATGAACTATACAATTTTTACTAGTTCGATTGAATGTGCCCTTATGACTACGAATTGAGATAGTTTAAGATGATCGATTTGCTTGTAAATTGAATGTTTGTTCAAACTTCTCCTCAAAGACCATAAATCATTTTATATGCCAATTTATTTCAAATGGACGTTTTATTTTGAGTTGTGGATCAATTGTTGTATTGGTTAGAGTTGTTGTAAATGAATAATGACTTCATCTTGTACTTTTTTCCTACATTTCATTTCATCCCAAGTAGAATGCCTCCAAGGAGGACCCTTGCAAGAAATCCTATGAAATCCGCTAAGGGGAAGCTACATAGAGAACCAATGGAAACCTCCCAGTAGAAGCCAGTAGAAATTGAGACTTGAGACTTGATTGAAGGAATAAATCCCCATAATTCAGCTACCCACGCCAAAAGAACATCAATGGAAGCATGTTTTTAAGGATACAAAGGATTCCATATGTGCACAAATTCCTTTTCCTGGATGGGGTGAAGTGTATCGAAAATTTCACAAGGAGGAATACCTAGAAGTAATTTGTCATAGCGACCACGTAATCAGGGAAGCTGATGAAAAGGTCTTCATTAACATCAGGAGGTCTCATTTGCATTATGTTGTAGTGAGAACCCCAATCATGCCCTGCTCTAAAGCTATTGATTGAATCGTCTCTCATACCAACCTAGATAATAACACTATAATCAATACAGAAGGGAGATGTGTAGGTTATTTTCTAGCAGTTGACTTGGAAAAATATTATAGGATGTTGAAGCCTAAGGTGCACATGGTCAAAATCTTTGTAGAAGAATTCCATGACAAAAATGACATCAAAAATATTATATCTAGATGTTGGATGGAAGACAAAAGGTTTTTCTTCAAAGGTGATGATATCTACTCCATTGCCAATCTATGAGAATCATATGTTTATGTCATGGCTTTGATAGCTAGGCTATATGGGGAAAAAGTTTGTTTACATTTCAAGGATTCTTGGGAATTGTTATCCCCACTTTTAGGGATAACTAGGAGATTATGTTTCGATGCCCACAAGTCCTAGACATGGAGTACCGAGAGCTAGATCGACTTGAGCATGGCCCTAGAGGGCCCATCTTTTCTCCCTTTCAATGCCTCCACTTTGTCAACAACAACAATATCCATCACCTTCGGCTTGGTCCTATATCAGAGATGGTTCTTGATCCATGAGGTAATGAGTTCGAGTATCATGGTATGTGTCACTCTGATCCTCAAAACCTTTGAATATGTGCATTTAATTCCTTTTGTTTCTAACAAATGCTTGGATATTATACATGTCCACTTGACCATGTCTGGGGGGAATGACAGGATGCCCTAGTAAGCATGTTCCCATAGGGTTTGGTTTGCCACTGGGGGCTTTTTGAAAATTCATCATCCACTCTCGTCATATTACCACTTTTTCATCTTACTTCCCGCTCATCCACCCCTTTACATTTGTCTGGGCATTGGGTTGGACAATCATTTAAGGGTTGCACCTTACCTTGTGAGAAGAAGGGGATAAATGCCCAGAAGGTAAAAGCAAGCTGGAAAAAGTTAAAAGCCTAAAAATAAAACCTCGAGATGCTTCGCTTAAGGATCCCTGAGAAATCAGTAAAAGGCTTCTCAGCAAGAAACAAGAGGGACCCAATAAAAATAATAAAACAAGACCTAGTCAGAGGATAGGGGCTCTCATCACGAGCCAACCTATTAGGTCCATGGGTACCTAGCAGTATGAAACTACTAGCAGATGGTTACCACGCCAAGGTAGTGGCTCTTGGTTGCATGGACAAGAGAAAGGGGGTCTCATCACGAGCCAACCTTCTCATTTATGTGAAAGTACTTGTGGGTAACATTGCCACCACTGGTCACCATGCCAGGGAAGTGTCCCATGATTATCCTCTTGAAGAAAAAGCAATAAAGAATAAAGAATAAAAGGCATGAATGGGCTTGGAAACAATTGCATCCAGGACAGGTGCAACTCGCCTTCTACAAAGGCACCCACAGGTAAGCCCTGCATTTCCTTGCTTTCACTGCACCCCTTGTCAGGACATCCCTTATCCACCTCATGCACTTACATGACTTGGATTTAATCTCTTCCGGAAACATTCCTTTTCCAGTGGAAACTGGCCCAATAGGACACCCTGTCACTTTCCCCAAACTTGTATTGCAGACCTGTATAATGTATTTGAGCACTTAACTGAGGTAATAGGGGTTTTATGCACATGTTTAATAATATTGATGATGAGATATGATTGACATTGCTATGATCCCTGTGACTTATGATCCCATGGAGGGTGTAGCTGTTGATGTGCAGGATCATGCCCGACGGACAGGTACCACATTGGACAGGAACACATGGGGAGATGATTTGTTCGGACCTCCATCGGGATGAAGAACCCACCAGATGGATGCTGAGACCCCAATAGGGTGTAAATATAGGAGAGAGGGGTTTGCACTAGAGAAGAGGAGGACGTTACACAAAGGCAACCTAATAGAGCCTTACCTAGGGGGGTTGTGCCCTCTTCATTGGAACAATTTCCTTGGAAGGCCCTAGATGTCACCCAAGAGGCTCATGATGTCATCCAACCTCATGGATGTTTTGGGAGACAGTCATGGTAGTTTGGCACATGTGGCAGGTTGGAGAAGCCCAAGGAGGTCTAACGTTTTTCTCCAGGAGGCTTCATTTGCCCTAGAAAGGGCTAACGTCACCCTAGAAGGGGCATGACGTCTTGCTTTTGCTTGATTAGGGTTTAATTTATGACAATTTAATGTAAAACAATATTAATGTGTATTTTGGCCTTGTCGGCCTTTTAATGATTTAAAAAGTAATTAATGTCATTGCCACTGTATAAATTGAGGGTTATTACTCTCATTCTTTGGATCATCTTTCACTCACTCATTAGTGAGGTCTGAAATTTGTGCCCTTCTTAGGGTTATTGGCTAAAATTGTGAGGCGCACTTGTTGAAGGAAGACTTTTTTGGACTATTTTGGCATTTCTTCTTGGTGGAAGGTTTACAACTAGGGTTTGGCTACTTGAATGAATTGTTTATGTAAGAAAATTTCTGCAACACTTCTTGATTGAATGGTTATAGTTTTATTTACTTGCATTTGTTATTTATAATTTGCTGCATTAAACCCTAGGTGACAAGCACATGCTAAAGGTCCTTGTCTCATGTCCCTACCAAGTTAAGTGTCATTTAGATTTCCTGAGGTAAGATAGAGCCTTTCCATAGCAACACTCTGTCTCTACTCTCTTAAGCTAACCGTTTTTTCTCTTTTCATTGAGCTAAGAAGGAGGAAGATGCATCAAGGCCTGGGGTTTCTACACCTTGATGAGTTGTTTTCCCCTAGGGTTTGTTTGGTGAAGCCTTGCTCTAGAAACACTTCACCTTCTAACTCTCTTGCCTTTAGCCCTATAACTTCTTGCTTGAGCTAGCCAATTTCATCTTGCCAATAAGCTAAAGAAGGAGGAGAGAGGATTAAGGCCTAGCATTTCTAAACCTTAGTGAGCCTCTCTCCCCTAGGGTTTTATTGTTCAAGCCTTTCTTTAGAAACACCTCAACATTTAACCCTCTCGTCTCTGGTATTTCACTATCATTTAGTCCTTCATCCTTTGCATCCTCTTTTGAATCCATATGCCCTAGTAGCGCACTGGTCTAAGACCTCTTGCATGAAGTAACTTGATCACAAACACGCCTCTAAAATTTGAACAAACCCTAACTCTTACTAACCCTAGCCTAGACTAATCCTACTAACCCTATTGTTGATGTCACCTTCTTCTGCTATAAACACCTTTGTGCAACTTTCGTTCTACTTTTAAAGCAATTAAATGATTGGTTAAGGCATTGTTTATAAAGTGTTGATATTGTTACATTGAATGCCAAGTTTCTTTAGCATTTATTGAGAAGTGATATTGTAATCATTGCTATTGTACAAACACTGATTCACTTCGTCAATATTATTGCTAAATTGCTTATTATCAGAAAAGTCATTTGATTATATGAAGTACTAACCAACAAGTAAGCTTGCACATGTATAGTTTCTCTGTTGCTTTGTCTCGGGAAAGTACACTTCTGGTTACTCTTATCTTTATTGGCTATTAATCCAATCTTTCTGATCAGGTGGTGACTTGTGAGGGGGAATATTATCACTTATCCTTCTTAAGAATTCTTTGCCTTCTCAAAACCCCAGGTCACCGGGGATGTCTCCCCTGGGCCTTACCTCCCTAAACAGAAAGAACCTTCCCATTGAGGTGACAGTGGTGGGATTGGTTCAGTTACACCAGTTTGACCTCCTTTCATCCATCTATCATACTAACTACAAACTATGCGATAACATTTTGGCACTGTTTCCGGGGAACATTGAGTCAATTTTCCTCAAGACGTCACTTTTTGGTAAGCCTTGCCTCTAGAGTCTTTATCTTACAAGCTTACCTAGCGACTCCACTTAGGGTGTTTTCCCTTATCTTTTTGATAGTTTCAAGAAAATTATCTGGCGACTCCATAAACCACAAGGAGGTACAATAACCCTCTTCAGTCCTTCAGAAGAAATCCTCCCCAAAACTCTCTTGTAGTAAAATAACTTTTTGGAGGGAGTCTTCCTTTGTAAACCATGTCTAGCACAACAACTCATACCAATGAACTGAACCCAGGCAATAATCAAAGACAATGGTCGTCCAGTCTCTTTAAGCCACTAGAGATGTCAACCATACCAGGCTACCCTAGGAAAATTCCACCTAAGTATGAGAAGTGGTTGCCTAATTTTATCGGTACTGATGCAATCAGTGTCGAAGAGCACATGAGAAATTTCTGGGCGTTTTTTCAGCTTCACCCCGTTAGTGATGATGTTGAAGACCTATTCATGAAATTATTCTCCGATACCCTCCTTGATGCTTCAAGGTGTTGGTATCTTAGTCGTCCCGATGGCAGCATTAAAACCATGGACAAACTAGAAGAAGCCTTTCTCAAGAGATGGAGTATCAAAGAAGACCCCAACATGCTTCTTACCAAGTTGAATTCCCTTTGGAAACATGAAAATGAATCCATTCAAGAATTCCACACCAGGTTTGAAACCTTGTTGCAAAAAATATCTGCAAGCCATCATCCAAGCGATAATTACCTTGTCTACATCTATACCAAATCTTTCACTGGTTAGCTAGGGTATCTCCTCAGAGACAAAAACCCCCAAACAATCCAAGAAGATCAAGAATTGGCTACAAATATTGAAGGCAACCTCCATTCATCTAAGATTGACCCTTTCACAAATCCAAGTGGCAAAATGGACATTAAACCCAAGATAATCCTTAATACTGAGCCTACTTCTGACCTTTGCACCAGTATGGAAAAATTACAAGCAACCATGGATGGCATGATAAAAAATCAAGAGCTAATGATGAGTAGAATTTTCAACTTGGAAAGAGCCCAGAACGAAGCACCTAGGGTCCCATAAAAAGGTCAATTCCAAAAGGGGAACCAATTCTATAAACCAAAGAATGATAAAGAGGTTCCAAACAATTTGTCTCCTGCAAATGTAGTGGATGAAAATCCTTGGTGCTTGTAGTGTAGTGAAGCACATTGGAAACATGCATGTCCTTACAACAATGATGGCCATGAACAAGTGAACAATATAGGTCATCTCATGGAAATCCCCCAAGTAAATATCATTGTTGAAGAACATCGGGCATGCGTGAAAGAAGCAGCCAGGCTGGCTAGAATGGCAGTGATAAACAACCTAGACCAGGAATCAAGAGAGAAGTTGAAAAAAAAGAATTCCAGGTGTATATACAAAAGAAGATGAACCAACCCATCTCTACCATTCCCGTGGCATCTCAAACAAAACCTCCCCCCTTGGACATTATCCACATGAAAACTTCCAAAGCTGAGAGGGTGGACTTGAACTTTGACTTTGAAGGGGTGCTATCTAAGATGCATGTAACCATCCCTCTGAAAGAAGTCATTAAAGCAAAATCTGTTAAAGAACAATTTGACATATTTTTCCAAGGATCAGATGGACCTATGGACCCCCCTATTATGTTACAAGCTAATCACTTTAGGGTCTAATATGATGAACACCCACCCTTTTTCATGACCTTGCTAATGAATAATAAGAGCCTCAACAATTGCATGTTGGATTCAGGGGCCGGTGCTAATATGATGTCCCTCAAGGTCGTGCAACAAGTAGGTTTGAAAGTCACACGAACTTACAAGAATGTGTGTGGATTTGAATCTAAAGCTATACCCACACATGGGGTAATTGAGAATGTCAAAGTTTGCCTTAAAAAATACCCCGAGAAGGTGATCCACATGGACATAGTGGTAGTGGCTGTCCCAGATGTGTGGGGGATGTTATTGCCTAGAAAGTTTGCCTCTAAACTAGGAGGTACCCTTGAGATGGACCTCACTTATGTGAATATACCTTTGAAATATGGAACTATAGGTCGTCTCCCGAATGTACCCATAACTACAACCCATGTGTAAGAAGCTAGTGATCCCATCAGATATGACAAAGCACATGAGAAAACCATGGAAAGCCTTCCTGAGTTTTCTCTGAGTGATATGCCTTTTGCAATAGAGGAAGACTTCGATAAGATTCAGTGGCCCAAGAAAGAGGAATATCAACAGCTCCTAGACAAATATAAAGACAAGGAAGTTGGGACTGCGAAGTTATTAAAAACAAGAGAAAGTGACATACTGATTCAATTGTCCCAACAAGAAGTCTTTACAGCAGAATCCCACCCCCCTCCCTCTGCATAGTACACCAGGGTTGTTCAGGGAACAACAAAGTACAATATCAGAGAGTACAAGGAAGGGGATGTAGTGTGGATGTGGGACACCCAGGAGGGAGAGACAACTAATGTCAAAGGAAGTACCCAATCTTGGCTCGTGCCTTTCAAAGTTGGAAGAAAATCAGTTGACGACTTTTACTACTTGTCCACTTTGGAAGGAAGAAGGTGCCCATTACCAATCAGCGGGTACCTCCTCAAACCCCACCAAGGTGGGGAGACCTGACTTCACAGGTAAGTTTAGGTAAGTAGGTAGGAATTTTGCATTAATTGTATATACCATTGCATTGCATGTATGTATGTATGTTGGGGTGGTATCACCACCCCAAATGGTTACTAATAGTTTCTATTAAGATCAAGCAGGTTACAGGTTATGCTAGAGATGTTGAGGTTCTCATGCACTCTACGATGGGCACATGTCCCCAAGTTGGAGCCAAATGTTATCCCCACTTTTAGGGATAACTAGGATATTATATCTCGAGGCCCAGAGGTATGTCTCGAGGCCCAGAGGTCTTAGACATGGAGTACTGAGAGCTAGATCGACTTGAGCATGGCCCTGGAGGGCCCATCTTTTATCCCTTTCAATGCCTTCACTTTGTCAACAACAACAACATCCATCACCTTCGGCTTGGTCCTGTATTAGAGATGGTTCTT